>JARJCP010000139.1:0-250700 GCA_029281795.1 Mycena crocata | reverse complement strand
TCGGCGCCGTCGGCCTCCGCTTGTGTATCTTGTACGATGGGACGGCTATGCCGGAACACCTGATGAGACTCAGTGGCTTAGGGCTGATGAACTCGCTCACGCAAGTGAGCTGGTGGAAGAATACCACGCCAGATATCCTGATCGACCAGGACCTGATTACTAGCGGACCTCCGCAAGGCCCCGGTTGGGATAAAAGGTTTTTACGCAATGAAGGTCTTCTGAGCGTTTTTCCTTTATTCCTTTTCATTCTTACTCTTATTCACACATTCATCCAAGAAAGATTTCAAAATTATACAAACAACTATTTATATACATTTTGGCGGAGCCGTCAGGCTCCGCTCCCTCGGCCCCGTCACCCTCCGTCTCCTCAACCCTTCGAACTCCCTTGCACGAACTCCTTGTTCGCGCCGTCATCCTTCTTCTTTTCCTTCTTCTTCTTTCTCTTCTCCGACTCGGCCCCGCTCTCACCGGTTTTCTGGCGTTCCTCGGCATACTTCTCCCTCTCCGACCGGGCTCCGGTCTCACGGGACCGTTTGATCTCCTCCCACTCTTCTTCGACCCTTTGCTCGTAGGTGGAGAGCGGAGCCTCCGCTTCGTCGCCGTAGGCCATCCGGAGGCCGATCTTGAGGAGCTGCCCCAGGTGCTGGAGCTCCGTACGGACGTCGTCCACGCTCTCCTCCAGGTCAATCAGCGACGCCTCCATTCGATGCTGGCGGTGCCCCATGGAACGGAGCAGTGCCGCCGTGGACTCCTGAGCCTCGACTCCGGCTTGGAGCAATTCCGGATCGATGGTGGGCCCGACGGACCCGCCAGCTGCACGATCGCAGCCAATCTTGCGGCGTACGCAGTACGAGCACGACTTTTTGGCGGACTCGACCACGCACTTCTCCTCGTGGGCCTTGATACAATTTGCACACTGTGTTAAGGTTAGTATTTCCGCCGGATCCGACGGACTGCGATGCACCCTCTCCTCGTCCACTTTCACCCGCTTAGCGCCTCTTTCGTCCTCGGCCCCGACGGTTCCGCCCCGGTGTTTCTTCCCCGTTTTCTCTCCATCGGCAACCTCCTTTCCTTTGCCCTTGCCCGACGACTCACCCTCACCCTGCTTGTCGCCGGTCTCCGCCGCCTTCCGCTTCCTGTCCTCCTTTTCTTTCTCCTTGCGGAGCCGCTCGTCCTCCTTTTCTTTCTCCTTGCGGAGCCGCTCGTCCTCCTTCAGCTTCTCCAGGCGGAGTCGCTCTTTCTTCGCCTCCTCGGCCTTCCGCTCGTCCTCCGCTGTCTGCACCGTGTACCACTCTGTAATGTCTTCGTAGCCGAAGTGGGCTATGACCTCGGACTCGGTGGCGTTGAGCAGCTTCAGGCGCCACTGCTCGGAGTCCTCATTCTTTTTGATTGTTGCAACGCGACGTGGGGCCATCGGAACGGAGTTGACGGAGCGGGGGGTTTCGGGTTGTGGGGATGGTGGTGGTATGAGGGAGAGTTGTTGATTTTTTCACTTTCCCATCACGTGGACATATATAGCTGATCGGAGTCCGTTCACACGGGATTTTCGGATCATCCGGCTTAGGCAGGAATTCTCACTCTTTAGCGCCTCATGGGTTCGGCGCTAAGAGGGGGATACTGTCACGGGCCGTGCCATCGGACCTCTCGGATCCGAACATCTCCGACGAACAGCCACACACGGACTTCCCCGGCCCCGGTCCACTCCGACTTCTTGTTCTCCTTTTGGTTTGTACTGCCTTCGGTTTATACCTATGCCTTATGCTATGCTCTGACACGCTTCTATCACGGACACGTCGGACCTCCGACTTCTCCGACGTACATCTGACTGATACTTACTCATACATCACGGAGGACTCGGTCCTCCGTCTAATCCGACTTCTCCATATGTCTTTATACTTTCCTATAAATAGCTCTCATGTCGGTAGTTAGACTTCAGTTTGAATATCGACTTAGACTTGCCTTACTCTCATTCTCTTGCGGACTCCGTTCATCTCCGCATTCTGTCTTCGACTCTATCCTGAAATTTGGGCACTGGGCGTAGAGAAGGGCGCAGCGCACGAGCTGAAGCCATAGCCCTCTACCTTTTCCCTTTCACCGAGTACGGCTCCCGCGCGGGCCCGTTGTCACCGGCCCCGCTTTACTCCGCCGACTTTCCTTATCGGTCCGCCGGGAACGGTTCTTGACAGTCGGCATCACCTGTTAATCCCAGTTATACCCATTAATTAGAGGGGGCACGAGCCCGCGTGTGGCAGCATTAAGGAGAGGCGTTATAAGGAATCCCCACATGCTGCAGAATATGCTGCGGCATATGTCACAGATATGCTGCAGATATGCTGCAGCATGGTACTGTAAGGGACTTGGAGCATTTATCCCTTTTGTATTATATAATACGGGCGCCTCGGCGGGCGCCCGCCGTCCCAAAATGGAAATCACCCAAAAAAAAAATGACAAAAAAACGACAATTGTTACAGTATAGTACATGGGCGGCGGCGGCATCAAGATATTTAAAACACTCAAAACAAATGTTGCGCGACTATCTACAGCCGTAACCCCGGTGGGCCCTTCTTCCCCCGAACTCCTTTGACACAGTTTGGACGCCTCGGCGGTAGCGGTACAGCTGTCGTTGCCCGGCTACTCTCGCTGTCGGGCACGATCTCCCCGTCTCCGAGTTGTGGGCGCGCAGGGCCAGCAAACCGCGGCGGCGGGGGCGGCGGCATTGTCGGTGCGGCTGTGGCGGCGCGGCTGTCTTGCGTCTCGCTGTCCGGCACCACGGAGTCGCGCGGAGGCGATGTGAGCGGGGATGCGCGAGGCGGGGAGGCGGGCGGGGATGCGTGTGCAGGCGAGCGAGGCGGGGACGCGGGCGGGGATGCATGTGCAGGCGAGCGAGGCGGGGACGCGGGTGTCGATGTGCGTGAAGGCGAGGGACGTGGGGACACGGGCGTTGATGCGGCAGCGGCAGCACTCGCCGACCCACTTGCCTGGGAGCAGGCCGCCCCTTGCGCGCCTTTCCAGGACGGCTTGGGCTTCGGCCGCGGCGGCTGCACACCGGGATTTGCAGGCTTGCGCGTCGGCTGCACCCCGGGCTTCCTCGTCTTCTGCTGTGCCGGAGCGCGCTTTGTCTTCTTGGGCGGCGGTGGGGTGCTTTCCTCGTCGTCGTCTTCGATGACACGACGTTTGCGCTTTGGAACCTTCGACGCCGCTTCCGATGGGCGCGCCGTGGCCTTGTCGCTGCGGGTGGTCGCCTTGGGTTTCTTGCGAGCCCCGCCGCTGTCGTCGTCCTGTGCGCGTTTCCTTTTCTCCCGGTCCCCACTCTTCCCCTTCTCTGCCTCCTTTCTCTGGCGCTCGACGAGGTTGACGAGGCGCGCACGCTTCTCCTCGCGAGTCATCTCCTCCCTCGGCTTCTGCGGGGCCTCGTCATCGCTCTCGCCGCTGTCCTCGTTGTCCATCGGCGGGTCCTCCCACACGTCTACCCAGCCTTCCTCCTCCTCCACGGCCTTCCTCGCCTTCCTTGCCGACTTCTTTCCCCTCGCGTCGTCCTTCTTCGACTTAGAGCCATCCCTGCCTTTCGAGCTAGACTTGGAGGCGGACTTGGATGTTGAGCTCGATTTGGACTTGGACGTCGAGCTCGACTTGGACGCGGTCGTCGTCTTCTTTTTCCTCGTCGTCTTCTCTGTATCCTTCTCCACCGGCGCCTCCGCGAGCCCCTTGCTCACCCAACGGTTGAATTTTGCCGCCAGCTCTTCCTTCTCGTCGTCGCTCAGCCTCGCCTTCCAGCGGCACGTTCCTGCTCTGAGGGCGTCCCGGAGCTTGCGAAGGGGCCCGATCGAGGACTGGAGTGACATCCTCTTGAAAGGAACGCCCTTCGGCCACCCGACCAGCCCGACACCCTTCCCGTAGACCATAGCCTTGATGTAGTTAGCAAAGTTCATTGCGACCTTCGTGACTTTGAGCTCGCGAACTAAGTAAATCGGTCAGTAATCCCCTACAAAAAACAGAGAGAAACGGCGGCGCCGTGTACGTACCCAAACCCTCATGCATCGTGGACGTGCACTCCTTCTGCATTGGGATCAGGCCATCGGGGTTCACTTCCTCTGAAAGCCAGGAACAATTAGTATACAAGAAGTCGCCAAAAGGTGAAACCTACCTCGGTCGCGGCCCACGGCCCACAGCTCAAAGGCCGAGGCCACATCCGCGGGATCCTTCTTGTATACCTCGCGAAAAAAATCGAGGGCGCCCCATGATTGAATTGAGAGGGGGATGGTGAGGTCGTGGAGATGGCCGCGGGTGAACATGGCGAAGCCTATCATCCCGCAGCGCTCGGCGAGAGCCATAATCTGTTGTGTAGCATTAGTTGAACGTGCAATGAAAGGAAGAGGGGGGGGGAAATTACCTCCTGCGTTAATCGCAGCAGCGTGGCCTTCGCATCCGCCTGCGCCGCCTTGTTGTTGGCACGCGTCCCTCTGTACTTCGTCTCGGCCTTGTCCCGCGCCTCTTGCATCATCTCCTCCTCCTCCTCTTCGCTGAATTTTGTGAGCATGTCGGGGTCGCGCTTGACCATCGCCTTGATCTGCGGCATCTTGAAGCGCTCGCCCAGGGGCAGGTCTGTCAAACGTAAAGGTCAGTACGCTTGAGGCCAGAGAAAAGAAGCCAAAAAACATACCGGCGTTGAGCTGAGCCATGATACGCGAGATCTTCGCGTTGTACAGGCTGGGCGCGCGTCGAGGCTTGAAGGTGGAGGGGTTTATCATGCGGCGAAGCACCTCCTTCACCTTCATGCCATGCTTCACGGAGAGCTCCTTGGCGCGTTCGTGGCGCTCGGCGGCCCAGATCTTGAGGTCTTCGTTGAGCCCGCGCGTGCGTTTGCCACGCGCCTCACGTCGCTTGGTCGCAGAAGCGCGAACATTCTTCCCAGGAGCTGCAGCGCGATGTTTGCGCACAGGTATCACCGGCCGAGACGCGTTGCGAGAACGATGGGACGAGTTTCCCAGGCCCCGCATCTGCGGTGCTCCATCCTCCTCATTCTCTTCCTCATCTTGCCAATTCGGGTCGCCGTCATCGGGAGCAGGGCTACCAGCGGGTGAGGGGGATCTATCAGGTGATGGGGATGCAGCAGGCATGTTTTCAGCCTCGACAGTCGCGATGGGAGGTGCAGAGTGAGGTCGAGGAAGTTGTTGACGTGCAGAGGGCAAACGTGGTGGCGGTGATGGTTTGTTTGAGCCCAGGACCACGTGCCGCCGCATGCGCGAACGGTTCGGTTGCATCGCGCCAGCGTCGGGATGCAGAGAGGAAACAGAGAGCAAAAAAATGAGCGCGAGAAGAAAGAACATTGTGGGTGTCTAAGGCTGTGGGCGCTGCGGCAATAACCCGCGGAGATCAGTTAACGGCAGAAGTACAAAAATAAAATAGAACAATGGAATTCGAACATACCGTAAATACCGTAAATATGTCACCTAAGCGAGCGTGGTAGAACAGACAGGAATAGCACAACCTCTCATACCTAGATGGTAGAGCGGTTGTGCACGTCCTGCGAGTTCCTTGCTCGCGGGGCTTACACAACTGCTCTATCATCTGGTATTTTGTTCAGTCCCCCGAGCGCTCATTTTTTAACCCTTTTTTTGCACAAGTTTCAATGTAATTTTATTTCTCATTCTTACAAGTTGATGCGTACAAACCAGTTGGACGCGTTGTTGACGCGTCGTTCGCAGCTCCAAAGTCAAATTAGCACGCACACAATTTTTCCCAAAAAAAAACACGTCGCATTTGTCAAGAACTCAAAATATATAACGAGCAAGCGTAGATGGAAACACCACGAAAAATCACCGCGCCGCCGACGAAGATCCAACCGCAGGCGCCCTGCCCGAAACGTACTCCACCAGTTCCTCCAGGCCCACAACTTGGACCGTCTCCTGCGCCTGCATCTCCTGCACCGCCAACCCCCTACAATCCCCAAAAGGTAAATCAATTATCATGGCAATACGATGAAAAAAAAAAACATTACGTGTCTTTGTAGACGGTACGCTGGGCGTGGTTCCACAGTAAACGCACAGGCTCGCCCGCTGAGCCGCTCGATGTGGAGGCGGACGCGCGCCCCTCCACCAGATCCTTCAACGCGGCGGGTTTATACTTCATCGGCTCGCCCGATGATAGGCCGCGCAGTGCGGCAGCAGCGCTTGAGCCGAAATGGACGGTGGGATCACGGCGCGCGGAGGCGGGTGCAGAGCCGCGCCCACGACGAGCGGAAGAGCGGGTTGCCGGGGGTGAGGAGCGCGCCGTGGCAACACGACGTGCACTCCCTTCAGCGCCACCACGACCACGACGCGCTGTCGATGCCGACTCCCCCAGATTGCGGAGTGGATGGGAGGAGGCGGAGGCGGAAGCGGGCATGCTTGAGGCTGCCGAAAGCGATGAAGCCGAGCTGATCGTTGGTGAGATGTCAGGCAGTTCAGCGGTGGGGTAACGGATGGGACCGCGAGCAGGAGTGGGGACGCGAGCGGGCGATGAGGGCCCGGAGCTGGGGCGGGCGCGTTTCCCGCGCAATCCGCGCGCCACGGTGGGCGTCTGCACGTCGTCCTGCGCCACAACCTTGCTGCGAGCTTCGTCGCCCTGGTCCGCGAAGGTGTTGACTGGCTGCGGAGCGACGTTGGCGTCCTCGCCATCCTCGTCCTCGTCGTCGGTGTACAGAGGTCGCTTGGGGCTCGGCGTGTCGCCCCCGCGCTTGAGCTCCACGGGCTCCGTCTTCACCTCCGGCTCCGTCTTGACTCGGGGCTCCTTCTTGACCTTGGGTTTGCCATTCGAGTCGAGAATGCCGACGGCTTGCTTCATGGTAAGCGCGGGGAGTACCCCGTCCTGGCTGTGGTCTTCCTCCCAGTTCAGAGCCTCATTTCTGCAGAACCAGATAGTTAGTTTAGTTTACAATATGAATGCATCTGACTTACAAACGAGTGAAAATACCCATCTGGGGGACGACAAAGTACATTTTGCGCTTGCTTTCATCGTGTTCCTTCTGCGAAACGAAGTTTCGGCTGTCGGGGAAGAACTCGTTGTTGGTGGGGCGACGCGCCGCCATGGGGAAATCGAGACAGGAGGGGCAGTGGTTGGTGTTTGCACGTGGTTGATTTCGCAGGTATAGCCACTTGATCCCACCCGGTCCGGCCTGCGGGCTAATTCAGGAGAATGAATATTTTACGAGTACATAGCCAAAAAAAAAAATTGCGACCGTACAAGCTATTGAGATTGGTAGCAAGGACGCGACTACCACTACTCATTCTCGCCCTTCTTGCTCTTCTTTCCCTTCTTCCGTTTCATTTTCTCCACCTCTTTCTCCACTCTCTTCAATTCCGCCTGCTCGTCCGGTCCAAAGTATAGGCCAGGAAGGTGCTTCTGCCCAAGGAGTTTGTATTGAGGATAGTAAAACCCGAAGAAGGCGTCTTTGCCGTATCTGTCCCTGAACTTGCTGTGTGTGCGAGTTAGCCAAGGGACAGATGTGATTTCCAGGAACTCACCGGGCCCGCAAACTTTCCGAGGCGTCAGTAAACTGTGAATGGAAATCAAGGAAAGGCAGACGTACAGTTCACGATAGTCGGCATCTTCCCGCCGACGCTTCTTCGCTGCAACACGGGCCTGTTTTGGAGTGCGAGCTGCACGGAGTCTAATAGTGTTTTGTAGTCGTTTTAGTTCAAGTACTACGTTAGAGCTTGAACACATACTTGGCCATCCGTTCACGAGCCTTGGCCCTAGTCTCGTCAAGTTTACTGCGTCTTGGTGAGTTCTGGAAACAGAGAGACCGCCCAGAAGCGGAATGGGGTCCGATGGAACCTTCTTCACCTGGCCCGGTACCGACGTTGCGCTTCGGCATGAGCTTGACGCTTGGCTTGATCACCACCGGGAGGAGGACTGTGCGAGGATGTACAACTGTTGCTGGACGTCATGAGATTGTGGTGGCAAGAGGCAAGAACAGCAAGATCACTGAGTCCCAAAACGGGTTTGATTCAGCTTTCTTGCACGGGTTCGTGATCAAAATCGCTTTTTCATTTCATTTCATTTTATTCAAACTTAAATACACAACCAAAAAAATTCTCAACAGTCTCTACATGGCAGCGATGCCTCCAAAAAAGATTCAGAGTGCAACGGTGCGGTGGTACCTTTCAATGTTTTTCTTTTTCCATGCATCGGCCACGGGTTCGTGATATCGGGTCTGTCGGCCGATCACCCGAAAGCCATTTCCTTCAAGTCCTCAGGCCGCCAAAAATGATTAAAAAAATTTCAAATTCAGTTGTAAGTGGAGGGTAGGGTACAAATACGCTACGCGCCGTACTTCTACTCTACAGGTCATCAATAACACTAAACATTCTCAGGCCTTCCTCCCAACGCAGCTGCCTTTCAGCCTCACGAGCCGCCATCTCCGCCGGCGACGCCGCCATCTCGAAGGCTTCATCGGTCTTGAAGCCGTTGCGCACCCAACGGAATAGGCCACCCGCGGTGTATTGGGCGAACGACGCGCGCCGCTCGTGGGCTTGGATGGGAACGTTTGAGTGTCGAATCAACGCAGAGGGGATAAGGATGGTGGAGCCGGGGGGAAAGCGGATGACGAGTTGGAGATCCCACAGGATGAGATGACCGCCGAGGTCGGGATCGAACAGGCCGAGCGCAGTGATCACACACCAACCCCATGCGAGGTTGGCAAAGTCCAAGTGTGGGGCGGTGATCGCGCGCGGACCAAAATTAAAGGTGCAGGCAGCAAAGACGCTGCCTGCAAAGTTGCGTCGCATGCTGGGCTTCCAGGCGGAAAGCAGCGCCATCTGCGCCTGGTAGAAGGCAAACAGAAGTGGCGCCCACATGGCAAAGAGGACTGGAGAGAGGCGGTTAGTTAGACAAGATAGCAGAAATATAAGAGACTAACTGGTGGCGAATTGGGCGATGCGCTTGAAATACTCGTGTGCGAGAAGGTCGTCGGTGATTTTGGTGTTGGCCACGTTGTGGCACAACTCGCCGGGTTCCGTCTGGCCGCCCCCATGCGACCAACCGCGCGCCAGCGAGGCGTAGGGCTCCTGCGCACGTCGATGGTGCAGGCACTCCTCGGTGAGCCGGATATGGGGCAGACAGTCTTGCAGCAGCTTGAAGGCGCCGTCAGTCACCGTCTTCCATCCTGTAATATCGCGGGGCATGCCTCCCAGCACCGCGATGACGCGGCGCTTGCTGTCGAGGATAGGCAGAGAGACGCTGTAGAGAGGTTAGCCAGAGAAGGAAAGAACTGGGTAAAAATCGACGTACGTTCCAAGCCAATCAATGTACATGAATCCCTTGGTGCCACTCAGCCTGTCGACCTCCTCCTGCGTGTACGACCTGTTTCCAAGGCCAGTGCTTAGGTCGTGCGGTTGCGCAGGCTCGGTGAAGACGAACTCCTCGTCTCCCGCAGAACGACTCCCTAGCCAGGCTGGCTTGGAGTGCGGGAGGGTGGCAGCGTCGACTTCCATCTCGAGCGCGGATGCTTTGGCATCCTCGACACGTTTGGCGTTGACTGTCTTGAGGATGGGGTTCGCTGAGGCGTCGCGGGCTGCGTCCCGTTTCTTGTCTCGTCGGGCGCGCGACTTGAGTTTGTTGCGTGCTGCGGCCGAGAGAGCAGCCGCAGGGGGCCCAGGTGCTGTAGGGGGTGCAATGGGCTGAGAAGGCGCTGTGGTGCGGGAAGAGGGAGGAGGAAAGGGTGAGAAATCCTCTGGCTCTTGTTCGCCCGAGGCTTCATGCTCCGTGATTCGCTGCTGCAGGCATTCACCCATGTCAAAGTCGACGGCGGGCACGATTGCGCGGCCCATAGCGAGGTCGAACTCGGAGTATTCCTTCCCCGACCGCAGGGTGCGGCGTGGAAGGGCAGCAGCTGAAGAGAAAAGATATTAGCATCATTTTTTTGAGGGTGGCATGAAAGGAGTGGAAGTGCGAATAAAAAAGAAGAAATATTGAATGCCAACGCAGAATCTAGAGTTCCAAGGGCGGATCTCGAGTCTGGCGGTTTACGGCGGTGGTAGGTAACATCCGTCCGAGTTCCAGGGGCGGATCTCTTCAGGGAAATCCGAAACGGTGGTGGGAAGGAAATGGTAGGTGAACGAGGGCTTACCTGGCATGGAAGTTGAGGGAACAGTCACTCGCAGGCGTGGAGTTGAAGCCGTACGAGAGACACGAGCGCGCAAGAGAGGGAATGAGTAAAGAGTGGTGGTGGTGGTGGTGACTTAAAGAAAAGAGACTGGTTTCTGACGCTCACGTGTTGTTACAAGACGCGTTGAGTCACAGTCACCTGGTGACCACAACAGCCACAACACTTGCCACTATCGTAGAGCAAGACTCTGCGGTAGTGTGTGCTTCCTCCGTGTTGCAATGTCCCACCGCAACAGGAACGGTATTGCAAACCGAGGAAGCGCCAACTCGAAGAAGATGTCGTTTGCCGGCAGCGAGCGCCCAGCCGCCATCCACTCCGCTCCTGCGCAACTCAAAAGCCAGACTCTGGGCAAACAGGGCATCGAAAAGTACCGCAAGCGGGGAGAGAAAAAGACACGCACTCGGTTGGAAGGTGAGCTTGTTCTGTTGAAGTTCTGTTGAAGTTCAAGTTCAAGTTGATATCGACTTGGACTGTTTTCTTTTGGTTAAGAATTTGAACTGACTTTCGTTATCAGCTTTGGAACCAGACGAGGTCGAGAACTTGTCCCACCTACAGACCCTCGCCGCCGACGACGACTTCGATGCTGGGCGAATGCCCGAGAGGGATAGAGTTTTGAATATGGCAGATGTGTTGGAAGGGCGGACGAGGATCGACCTGAGCCATGCGGGTGGGGAAATGGGCCAGTCGTTGGAGGCGGACATCGAGGACGATTCTGGGGAAGACAATGAGGAGGAGAAGAAGAGGTACGCCTGGATTTTAATTTGATCTGGCTTTTGGGTTGGTCTAATGTTGTTCAGAAAGGCAGAAGATTGGAGGACGCGCCGTGATCGTACCCAATCCCGCACACTCGACTTCCTCGGGCAAATGCCCGAAATGATGCGTGCGTACCTCCGGCACTGTGCGGAAGACGAGATGCCGGCTCGTCCGAGCCACGTATGGAGAGGCGGGGAAGCAGTGGAAGAGATTTACGAGGTGGATATGGTGGACATGTACGGCAAGTTTTTTTTTTCGGTTGGACGGGATTTATTTATTTAATACTTACATATTGATACAGACACGACCAAGAAGGCCCTCATTGTACTGGATCCAGATGCGGGCGGAGTTGCGCCAGCCCTGATCCGCGAGGGCCTAATGCCCTGCGCGCCATGGAAGCCGTCTGTGGCGATCAAGATACGCGTCCTCGAGACGTACCGAGTCATGCATGTCCGTTGCCCGCAGCTGGCAGTTCAAGGCTTTGTCAAGTCGCTATGTGACATCCACAGGGTGCGTGTTTCTTTATTCCTCAGTAACTATTGTGCTAATTCAAAACCAGGTCGCGTACAGGCCATATCTGTGCCAGCAGTTCTCAATTGCCTACGACCTGTACCTCGATCTCCGCCGACGCACCGATGAGCGAGTCATGAAGGCTCTCGGCCGCGATTCCACCTGGCGCATGAGGCATGCGTGCCCCGCGTGCACGTACAAGCTGGAAGGCGAAGACCAGCTGATCTTCGACATGCTAACCACCATGGACGGCAACGACTCGCTCAAACGAGTCTTGCGGAGGGAGAAGACCTCCATGGAGCAGCAGGAGAGCGGTGAACCGACGGTGGGGCAGTCGAAGGAGCGAGAAGACCATCGAGACGCGAGCGACGGTTACATGCTCTCGCGGGAGCGGGTGGATAGATGGGCCAAGACACGTTTGGCAGACGTTTTGCCAATGCAGACGGGGAACACGGTGAATTTTTGTATGTTAAAACCCGGCGAGATTCTAATTGACCTGGGCAGGACGGCGAAAACCCGTGTGCCGAGCGCTGGAAGAACATGGTAAACGATGTTACGTCGAAGATGTGGGGGATCTTCGACGAAACAGGGATATTCCTCGCCCTCTGCCGCCACGGCTTTGTATTGGTGCTGGCGGACATGCTGAGGAGCGGCGAACTGTGCGTTTTATAATTTAATCAATCCAATGAACGTGCTAATACAGGTTTAATAGAGCTAAGTATCCTTTGGCAGTGGTGGAGGAGCTCCTGAGCGTCTTCGGGATGAACCTCGGCGCCGGCTACGACGTTGGTTGTCATTTCGGCACCACGGTTGCCAACAGTGAGCTAGGCGAGGAGGCCAGGGAAAAGAACCTGCGTTGCCTCGTCGGCTCCTTCCATGGCCACGCCCACAATCGGCTGTGCCAGCTCAGCTTCCTCGCCACGTATGTCGAGGGAATGGGCCTGGAGGATCTCGAGGGCTGCGAGAGGTTCTTCTCTCGCTCAAACGGCCTCTCGAAATCTTGTCGATACGCAAGCAGGTTCCATCGCCAGCAGGAAATCACGACGTACGTGAAGCACTTCGACAGCTTCGAAACGTACCCCAATCTCAGTGAGTCTTTTGCCTTTTTCTGTGATTGGATCTGACTTACCTTTCGGCCAGGTAAATTCCTCGTTTCTAATTATCACCAGGCGCTGTCGATACTGAAGACCGAGCCGGCGCTGGCAAGGTGGATGCAGCAGGAGGGGGTGGAGAGCACGAACGAGTTCCACCAATGGCTGGAAGAGGAGCGCACCTACCTCATAGGTCTCAAGACTGCCGCCAAGACGAACGTGGAGACATTAGAGATGGAGTACGTGCAGAGGCTTGTGAACCTGAGCGCAAGCCAGTAAGTCTTCCCATTTCGAGGAAAGAAACAATTGCTGAGGTATATTGCAGGGTTAAGTACAATACTTTGGCGGCAGAAGCAAGGCGAGCGACGGGGGACGACGCACCGTTTGTGCCTGGGGTGCCAAAGGCAGTGATCGCCAAGCGGCATGCAAAGGAGAAGCTGGAAAGGGATATCGAGACCGTGGAGGAGCTCGAGGACCTGCTGGTCATCACGGAGCGCTGGACGACGGCGTCCCCGAAGTGGATCGAGACGACAGTGGAGATCAAGAAGCGCAAGTACCAGCAGGCGCTCGACGCCTTGGAGCTGTTGATCGTGGAGCGGATATTCGAGCTGACGAAAATGAATCAGTCGCAAACGGGTGCGTGGTTATTTTTTTCTATACAGGTGTGATAACTAACAGTACATGATGTATGCTAGGCTACAAGATGCGCAAGCATATCGCAAAGGCGTTGCAAGCTCGTTCAAAGGCGGTCAGAGCCGCAATCGATCGCTACAACACCGCCGCCATGCTGCTCGACCCGCCCATGCCTGTGCTCTCATGGGACCAGGTTGTCGAGTACGCGTTCCTTGCGGATTTCGACATCCTGCGGGACACGCGCGCCGAGGTGCGGCAACGCCCTTGGACTCGCCCTGCGTACCGGCTCGCAATGGATCGCTACTTCAAGATCCTCCGTGCGAGGGAGGAGATCAAGCGCCTCAACGTCGAGATCCCGCGGGTGATCACCTGGGTACGCGACGAGAATCGGATCCTGCGGAAGAGGGAGGTGGAGCTGAGGGACACAGCGGGGAAGAGCGAGGAGAGGGTGCTGGAGGACATCCAGATGGCCGTGCAGGTGCGCCTTTATCGAGAGCGCCGAGGGCGCTTCGATGAACGCCACATGCAGCGCTTCTGGAAGCTCGGGGGCACCCCCGGCTTCACGGGTTCTCTGAGGCCAGGAGTGTCGGTGGAACGGCGTGCTGCACAGACGCAGGCAGTGGCAGCAAGAACACGGGCGGCACGGACCGAAGGTTCATCGGACGAGGACGAGATGGAGGTTGATGAAGTGGTTGTGGATGCCGCTGGGGGCGGGTGGAGTGCGCAGGGGGAAGCGGACGATGAGTGGGACGACGAGGAGGAGTTCCGGCCTCCAAGGCCCATAGCTCTGGGTGAGGAGTCTGATGAGGAGGGTGAGGGTCTCCAGGCGCAGGAGGAAAGGGTCTCGGAGCTGATGCACAGCTTGGCAATGCTGGCTGTTGACGATGGTGGCGCGCAGAGGGCGGGAACATGACTGTTTTTTGTCCTTGTTTTGGCCCCTGTATTTTTCTTGTATTTTGTTGTACTTGATAATTTTTTTTTTGGGTGATTTCCATTTTGGGACGGCGGGCGCCCGCCGAGGCGCCCGTATTATATAATACAAAAGGGATAAATGCTCCAAGTCCCTTACAGTACCATGCTGCAGCATATCTGCAGCATATCTGTGACATATGCCGCAGCATATTTTGCAGCATGTGGGGATTCCTTATAACGCCTCTCCTTAATGCTGCCACACGCGGGCTCATGCCCCCTCTAATTAATGGGTATAACTGGGATTAACAGGTGGTCGGCATGAGCATGCTTTGGCCAAGAAAGTGTTGTTTTTTTTGCGAAAAACATTTATCCTTACTTGATTCCTATCGTACAATGTCCGGTTCCTGACTCCTGTGAACGGCCGGACACCTCCACTTCGCTTTTGAATGTTTTACCATCTGATCTACGACCAACAATACAGATTCTCCGATAGCACGGACTCTTGCCCGCTCCCGATCAACAGCTTTCTGTCTGGCAGGTGTCGCAGGTTAAAGTTGCCTGGCTCCGGAATTTCATTATCATAAGATATAGTGCGGATCAAAATCGATGGGGAGGGGGCACTGGCAGCGCCTCAGTTCAATGAGGTCGCAGGAGGCCTAAATGCGGATCTTATCACACGTCGATACCTGTACCTGAGAATTATTGTATATATGTGATGAGTCGATCGGAATTCGGCATTCGCCGTGATGGAGACTCAAAAAACGAACGTGTGCTCATATTAGTGCCCACGTGAAAGTTTTCGCCCCTTCACCGCCGATGTCGATGAGCCATGAAGATGGACTTGGCCATTAATCTGACCGGTCTGTTGAGTTGCAGAAGAAACGCAGGCATGTTGTAGCCCTTAATGTCAAAGTGAGTCTCCTGAAAGGAGCTAAATAAATTGAGTGCAATTGGTTTCGGAGCGGCCTACTTGCAATGACGACTAGCTACTTGCCCGAGATGGGCTGGACTCACCTGGATGCTGTCCGTGCGTATCTCGACGATACGGTGAGTGGAGCATACCTTTCTGTGAGTGGGCCTGACTCATTTCGCAGAAATTCTCTCGCTACCAGTATGCTCGCTTGTATCCTGATGGTATGCGCCTGGATACTATGTTTGTGAAAGTGCCGGTTGTTTGTGGCTATGACCGAGCGCATCTCGTTCAGCAGATGGAGGTAGAGCTGTGGTTAGATGGCATGAGAGGCGGTGGTGAAGCAAGCATCGACTACGACAGGCATGCCTACATGGTCACCTCCTCGCCGTTCGATGGCCTCGCTCTCGAATTCGCCTACACTGTCGTTGTCGCTGACCAGCGTGAAGAAGGACACCACATCTATCCACCTAATTACAAGGTATCGGCTTTGGCGCAGCTGCCCACAGTTTGGCGCGGCAACGTATTGGTGTTCAAACATGGGAAGAGCTCTAAGCATCCCATTATTTCCATGCAGCGGGAAGATGTCGCACTCGTCGATCTCATCGTGCGGAGGTATGTCTTTATCGTATTCAATTTCTGTCTCTGAAGTGATCGCAGGGTCCTTAGGGAGGGTTTGGTGGGCTGATTTATTTCTTGATCAACGTTGAGGGGTCGAGTATTCACTCTTAGTATAAATATACCTACTAAGCTTGTTTTATTCAATTTCCCGCGTCTCGCGAAACTGCACTATCATGCCTTCTACTACCCGCGCTATGCACCCGCTATCTGCTACGGCATCGGTTATGAACATCGCCGAACTTCATTCTGAGATTCTCGGGCTGCTCGACATACACGACCTTTCGAAGTTCCGCGGTGTCTCGAAGGACAGTTGCGCCGACTTCAGCGCTATTCTAGCGAGCCGCGTGCGCATCTACACACGTCCCTTTTTTCACACCAAAGAAGACTGGCAAGTCTTCTTCCGTCAAATGCGCAACAGAAAAAGCTGGATTGTGGGTTCCGTCGCCCTGGCGGTGCTGTGCATGCCTTCTCGCCCGGCCACTCCCGACAACCTCAACGCCATCGCGCCCCGGGTCTGGTACACGTACTGGTTGAGGCTGATGACAGGATCTCTGGGTTTCCAGGTCGACTCTGACACTCTTTGCGAAGGAGAATATTCCGGAGTGGCTTGGAGACTCGTCGTGTTTACTCACCCCACAGTAGACGTGAGTTTTATGAAGTCGACCCCTCCTTTGCCTCCCGACTGATAGCCTCTTTTTCTTTCTATGCAGAATAAAAAGATCACCATCACGTTTGCTCGCGGTCGCGGGATCTACGAACTTTTCGTTAATGGCGGGAACAGTAACCAGGTTCACGCCATAACGGCCCGGGAGGTCGTCTGCACCAATGTCAGACTCACCGCTGCCGGGAAGGCGGTGAAGGGTTGGCGGCAACAGTGGAATGAGCAGGTGGCCATGTGGATCACGCATGTCCTCGGTAAGCCGTTGGCACCCGTAAAACTCCTCGTACTGACCCCATCTCAGACGGCCAGCTTGAGTCTCCATTCCCCGAAATAGTCAAATACCCCGGACTGGACGACCGACTGCGGCTGGGCTTGTCCCGGCCGCCCGCGTTTCAGCACCGGACTTCAAGGAATCGGTCATTGGCCTTGGAATGGGCCTGACGGATCGGGAGGGATATATACAGACGTGCGCAAATTCGGACGCACTCAATTGAAGTGGAAACTGGGTGATCATTGTGATAACCCTTTCTGTGTGCTGAACGTGAAAGAGGAGGAGGCCGGCCCTGGCGGAGAGGGGAACTAGTGACAATACTTAAACTCGCCCCGACGGCGTCCTTCTATACCTTTCTTGTGCTCCCCATGTCTCTACCAGATTGGCCCTTAACCATTCCTAATGTCACTGCCGTTCTTGACTTCCTTCAACTGATCCCTGTTTCAAACATGCTCGGGTATTTTCACGGCAGTTGTTCTATCACATATACTGAGCTTGAGCGTTGGCAGAAGTAATTCAACCGGCGAAAACGACGACACGGTACATGACGCTGGAATAACACTGTCAGATCCGCTCGGGTATTTTTGTATCGTCTATTCTTTCGTATATACTGACCTTCTGCGTTGGCAGACGTAATTCAACTAGGAAGATCAGCCAGAGGGAACATAGCGCTGAAAGAACGCTGTCAGACTGTTCCCTTGCCGATGTTAGTGGCGTCGACAGCGATCCCGCTCTTGCCGAGCTCCCGGTTCAAGATTCATCTTCTGGTCCTGCGAAGTACGTCAACACATGTCATTACCAGCCCGCGCACATTAATTTTTCTAGGAAGCGACAGAAGATCGCAATCGGGGTCGCAACCACTTCCAGAGCAGAAGGAGTGAAAATGATTACGCCCGCGCGCCGCGCTCGTTCTGAGAGACTGTCCAGAAGAGATAAGATTTCTGGATCCGCGCCGTCGAGTTGAGCATGAGCTTAGATATATTTCGAATTTTAATTACAGGATAATTTTTATCAATTTTCAATATATGTCGTGCGCGCAGCGTCTCGGAGCCACCTCGCGCGATTCCGGCTTTTACCGTGATGGAGGCTTCTGGCGGGCCTGCGTCAATGGCGGGCCGAGTTCACGTGACTCTTTCCTTCTCTTTTGTCTACTGTGTAAAATCGGACCCACGGCAGCATGATGAAGATCGATGTGATTCGTCCAGTCATGGCCGCGCTCACCGAGGATCGGATACAAGCCCTCGCAGATTTACAGACGCTGAAACTGCAATACCGGGGGGAGATTCCCTACACGGAAGGTGAATACGACTGTCTATTGTGGATACATTGGTGTATGCGCGTAGCTGCGGACGAGGATCGTCTGCAGATGGAACGATTTCGCCGGGAAGAGCCCGATTCGCAGCGCCATTCTATCTGCAAAGCCCAGGTACCGATGTCACCTCCCTGTCGTGACCCATGCTTCCATTTAGAAAAGCAGGTCGCAAAACCAGAATCCCCGTCTGATGTTGCAGAAAATTTCTCTCCTGTGCCTAAGGAAAGCCTACACTCTTTATTTATTTGGTGCTATTGGTGACACGCCTCGACACAGCTTGCGACTCCAGAACCCGCATCCATTTTGGGTGCAAGACGCGATGTGTACAAAGACTACGATGTACTCATAGCAAAGGGTGCACATAAGGGTCTATACGGCCGGGTTATTTTATCTACCCATGACCCTCAAATGGTGCAGGTCCGTATCGCAGGGCCGATTGCACGACCTCCAGCTTTAATTCCCGTACGATACCTCAAGCATGAGCAGTAAGGGAACACATTCATTCCCACACATGGACCTGACATCACTAGCTCGGGGCTCTCTCTCGAGGATGCCGTCAGGACGGAGCCCAGCATCCTTGCCGGTAAAAGATCGGCGAGGGAGCAACTACGTGTTGCCGCACGTGAGAACCCTAATCCATCCGATGGTACCAGTACAGCCGTGGTACCTGCCGGAGAAGAATGGGAAGATTTGCTGCCCGCCCCTACTCCGCCTGGCGCACGAACCGACATTGCACCTCCGACACCAGCGGAATCACCTGTCCCTGAAGACTGGTTGCGCCAAAAAACTTTGCGGGGTGCGTGGCTGGATGTGAGATGTGTTTGCCCGGACAATTATTACGGGGGCCAATACAACAACCGGATTGGCGTGATCGAAGGGGTGCCTGGCAATATCAAAAGTGGCGACAAAGGAGTTATAGAAGTGAAGCTGGCACCGTTCACTGAAACAACGATCCGGAAATTGAAGGTAAAATACTTGAGGCCTGTAATCACAACAGAATTGCCAGGTATCGTACCTCTCGGCTTGGCGAAGCCTATCAACGCCGTTGATGGGGTGCAGGTGGTCGTTATTGGTCTGGATTGTCTGGGAAGGGGGCACTACATTGGGAAACGGGGTTGGGTGACAAGAGGGGGCATTCAATTACAGGGTGCTGATCGTCCCATGGACTTTCCAATATGGAGTATATGTCGCTCGGATCCGTTACCAAGATATTAAATACACGCCGAATGTATCTCTACTGGTGCCCACTTCCTGATGTCAAACAAACCAGTGGCGGTTTATCATGAATGGGAAGGGAAGTTAGAAGCCCCAATCGATGTCGAAGTCGGGTCGAGCTCCAATCCACTGGACCTTGACGAATGGCTCGATGCGCTTTCCACCAACGGTCCCCCGACCACCCGCAATGCTAAACTCGTTAAGGAGAAAGGTGTGTGGACACTGCGACGGCTCCGTTAAACAAACTGACGTTCATCAGGTCCGCTTTTCGAATGCGGTATATGCTTGGAGACCATGTACATGCCCGTTATGTGAGTTTCGAACGTTGCTGGACCTTAACCTAACGAGAATCCGACAGGCCCCTCTGTATGCATCCCTTCTGCTATGGGTGCCTCTATCAGTGGTTTTTTAAGGTCCTCCGCTGCCCGTATTGCACCACGGCCGTCACATCAGCCCCAATCCGTGACAATGGATTTGAGATGGCATTGGCGGACGCTATCGCGGCGGGAATGGAGAAGAATCCAAATCAGGAGGGTGTCAGCGTGACCGCGTCTGATGCGGCGTACGATTGGGATCATTTTATATTCGACGATTGAGGAGTACCCAGGCCCGATCATAGTCGTGTTCCTGTACATACATAAGGTCATCCACTTGTTGATACAGTACCCTCCTCGCCCTGTTGCTCGCACATTTGCACAGATGTCCACCATGTATAAACACATCCTGCGGAGCTTGCTTGACTGTATTGACTCCAGCAAAAATGCCCTCGCAGATGCGGAGTTATACGAACGGTACAATTGGGAGGTTGTCAACTACAAGACCACGTACACGAAGGAATACGCAACATACGAGCCATTTCGGTTTGGCAACGTGGTGGATACCTTGAAGCCGCCCCTGCTTTCTGATGTTTTTGGTGTCGTTCGCGGAACGGTGCGTCATTACAACTTGCTATGGTGTATTCTCTGATTTTTCAACAGAAGAAGGACAACTCAATCGTCTTGGGCAATCCACGGTGGCACTCTGAAGGCGCCGCGGGCAGCACATTGACTGTGAAATATCACCAGCAGTTAGGGAACTTGTCCCGCGGCATGGAGAGTCTGTCCGTGCCAGCTTTTCTCGGTAAGCTTTACTGCTATTCTCAGAGGCGGGACATTGACTCTTCGCACAGACAATGAAGAGATCATATTGTCCAGCGACCGTTTCCGCCAACTCCCGGTGGGAACAGTGGTAATCGCTACCGCTACATTGTTCGTCGATTGCACCCCGCTTACTGATGAACGTGAGGAACACTATACCCTAAACGTTGTGGGGTTGGAGGCGGTGTCTTTTTTGGCTTAAGTACTTTTGTTTATCGCAGTTGATTTACAACTCTGGAATACACCATTCGCGATGTACGGGTGTACTCAAACGCAAACACTGAGATTGTTTTTACAACATGTTCGCAGCTTTGAAACGGCTTTGTCCGGGGCGAGTGACCATGCAGAATGGGCCGAGGTAGACAATGGCTGGCTGGCGACCCTCGAAGAACCGGCGCGCTTTCGCGTTTGGGGCATTTGGCGAGGCAGGGTGAGCCTGACAGCGTCATGTACGAATTGTTTAACGCGCGTAGCAGACACGATGCGGTGCTTATTTACTTGGCAAACCGAATTGGCGCAAATACGGCGCTGTAGGACGTGATCTGGAAGTCAACTACGACATGCAGGGGGTTGCCCTCGCGCGCGGCGTGGAAGAACATGGCCTGGGGGCATCACATGGTCGGCCCTGCTCGCATTCAGGTGTTGTTACTGACTCACATCCAGACGATGATGATATATATCTACATGTGTCTGAGGAAGTCGTTCTCGAAATGGGGACCGTCGTTTCGGCAGTTGTGACTTTCACGCTGTTAAATGATCTGTCTTTGGAAAGCCTTGCATACAAACTCGAAGCAAGCGCGGTGGAAAGCATAATTGATCCATCCGAATTAGCTTAGTGTTAATCTACATTGCCTATGCCGTGGAATGTCTCATACACGGCACCCTGTCTTACTCGTATTGTCTTGCATTCTCCGCCTTGTCTTTTACATGATTCTTGATACTTCCAGAGACCTTGGTCCGCATCTGTTCTCTGAAATGTTGTTACGAGCTCACTGTAGTCGCAGCCCAAAAGGAATGGCGACAACTTGTCAATGTCGTGACCTCGGGTGCTTGGGATAGCAACTTAAACAATCACCTTTCATATCTGCCAGCACTGGTTGAACATTTCAAGTTTTTCAGTGAAAAAATTGGTGAAAATTATTTTGGGTTTTTTCACCAATTTTTCACTTGAAACATAAGTGAAAAACTTATAAGTTTTTCACCACTTTTTTCACTTTGAAAGAGGTGAAAAATTCGAAACAAACTTTATGTTTTTTTCACCAAGAATGTTTCAAGTTTTTCACCTACGTTTACAAGTGAAAACGTAAGTGAAAAACTTGAAACTTTTTTCACCACTTTTTTCACTTTGAAACAAGGTGAAAAACTCGAAACAAACTTTATGTTTTTTTCACCACAAGTTTTACGAGTTTTTCACCTACGTTTCCAGGTGAAAACGTAAGTGAAAAACTTGAAACATTTTTCACCTATGTTTCTATCGCTTTTTTTTACCAATTTTTCACTGGAAACATAAGTGAAAAACTTATAAGTTTTTCACCACTTTTTTCACTTTGAAAGAGGTGAAAAATTCAAAACAAACTTTATGTTTTTTTCACCAAAGGTTTTACAAGTTTTTCAAATGTTTTCACCTGTAAACGTGGGTGAAAAACTTGAAACTTTTTTCACCATATATACGTACTCCCCACCACAATTTGCAGCTAGGAAAAGATGATAAAAGATGTGTCATTTTCATCCTGGATTTGGTTCTGCTGCAATTGTTTCTCTGTGGATTTGTTGTCTTGCGTTCGATTGGCAGAGGTCCAGACCAGCTCTCAGCAGACAAATCCGCGCACAGGCGGACTTTGCAGCATCAATTTACTGTGGCTCAAGCCATTTTTGCCTGGGTTTCATCCTGGATTTGGTTACAATATGGTCATTTCTTGAAAGAAATTATGGCTGATTCCAGAAATATGGTGACACCGAAAGCGGAAACGATGCGGCTTGGCGGCGGCATCAACTCTAAAAAATTGACCAAAACTGCAAAAACCATTCGCCTAGGCCCATTTTTTCTTCGAGTCTGGTGCACAGAAATGGAGAGTACATTTCCTCACACTTCACCTGATTCACCAGAATGAACTTCAAGGCTAACATCACATCAGTCACTTGCACCAGCTAAAAACTACGAGTGATGGCAAAAATCGGAAAGGCGCAAAATGAGCTTGCAAATATGTTCCATTCGGAGTGGGGCCAATTGCACTGTGAAATCGTGATTTCGCACTGTTTTTGCCACGGATTTAGTTTCCGCCAGTGCGTTCAGAGGTGAATTTGATGTTTGGCGGTTGTCAACCGTGGCCCGCACCCATATCTGTCCAGAAATGCATCCAGCAGCCAAATCCGCCCCACTTTTCTCCTTCACGGGGCCAATTGCACTGTGAAATCATGATTTCACACCGTTTTTGCCACGGATTTAATTTCCACCAGTGCATTCAGGGGTGTTCCTGCCTCTCGACCGCGGAAGAGTCAGTCGACCAAATCCGATGTGACACAGTCGCATTTTTATTGAGAAAATTTGGCTGCTGGGTGAATTTCTGGACAGATATGGATGTGGGCCACGGTTGACAACCGCCAAAAATCAAATCCACCCCACGTTGCTCCTTCGCGGGGCCAATTGCACTGTGAAATCGTGATTTTTCACCGTTTTCAGTGAGGATCTTTGCAGCATCAATTTACTGTCACTTGAAGCCATTTTCACCTAATTTTCATGTTCCGCTGCGGTCATTTCTCAGCGGATTTGTTGTCTGGCAGCAGAGTGATCAGGTGCCCTGGATTGGGGGAGGCTCAGAAACTATACCTGGTGAAAAAACTTCCAAATTTTCTACTACAAGTTTCACCTTTAAAACGTAGGTGAAAATAAAGTTTCAAGTTTTTCACCTCACGTTTGGTCTGTAAACTTAGGTGAAAAACTTGAAACCTTTTTTGTGAAAAAAAACATAAAGTTTGTTTCGAATTTTTCACCTTGTTTCAAAGTGAAAAAGTGGTGAAAAACTTATAAGTTTTTCACTTGTTTTTCACTTATGTTTCAAGTTAAAAATTGGTAAAAAAAGTGATAGAAACACAGGTGAAAAATGTTTCAAGTTTTTCACCTATGTTTCCAGGTGAAAACATGAGTGAAAAACTCGTAAAACCTTTTGTGAAAAAAACATAAAGTTTGTTTCAAGTTTTTCACCTTGTTTCAAAGTGAAAAAAGTGGTGAAAAAAGTTTCAAGTTTTTCACTTACGTTTTCACTTGTAAACGTAGGTGAAAAACTTGAAACATTCTTGGTGAAAAAAACATAAAGTTTGTTTCGAATTTTTCACCTCTTTCAAAGTGAAAAAAGTGGTGAAAAACTTATAAGTTTTTCACTTTATAAGTTTTTCACTTATGTTTCAAGTGAAAAATTGGCGAAAAATGTGATAGAAACATAGGTGAAAAATGTTTCAAGTTTTTCACTTACGTTTTCACCTGGAAACGTAGGTGAAAAACTTGTAAAACTTGTGGTGAAAAAAAAACATAAAGTTTGTTTCTAGTTTTTCACCTTGTTTCAAAGTGAAAAAAGTGGTGAAAAAAGTTTCAAGTTTTTCACTTACGTTTTCACTTGTAAACGTAGGTGAAAAACTTGAAACATTTTTGGTGAAAAAAACATAAAGTTTGTTTCGAATTTTTCACTTCTTTCAAAGTGAAAAAAGTGGTGAAAAATTTAAACTTATAAGTTTTTCACTTATGTTTCAAGTGAAAAATTGATGAAAAACCCAAAATAATTTTCACCACTTTTTTCACTGAAAAACTTGAAATGTTCAACCAGTGCAGCCAGAACTTTGATCAAGCTGGCAATCCAGAACGACACCGCCGGTGCGAAGGTCATTGCTTTCGCACTTTCGCGAACTGAATCGGACAGTGCGTGTCCTTTTTTAAGCCTTGTTCACCGGCACTCACGTAAAGTCCGTTTTGACAAGTACCCCCGTTCCGAAACGGGCGCCTTCGGGCCGCTGCCTAACAATTTACTGTGGGACATAATAGCTCTATGTGACTTGCGTACACGCGTCGCGTTCGTCCGCACCTGTAAGGAACATGCCGCTATGGTGGCTGCGCTCACACGCATGTCGCTTTCTCGCATAACGGCCGCGTTTGGCCTCCGGCTCAGAGTCATACAATTGCTGCAAGCGGGAACATGCACCCTTCTAACTGGCGACGCTGTATCGAAGGCCATTGATTTGGACGTTTCCAGTACATATTTTCCGCTCGTCTTCCATGCACCCAAAGGCGAGGGGAAGACTGTTCACTCTTTCATCTCCCTCGTCACTGGCGCTACTCACATTCGTGAGGGATTGGCAGGAAATGGTATCACCGTGTGGTCTATAAAAGCAGCCGGGAGGATGATCCGGATTATCGAGACGAAGATGGATGCCCGCCTCAGCATTAATTCCGAAGGCTCCTCTCTGAACATGGCCTGGAGCGACGAACGCAAAATCAAGCATTGCTACGCCCAGCACATTGCTAGCAAGACGGCCCTCGTGACACCGCTCACGCTTCCTCTGTACACTTCGATGTATAACCATGTCGAAGCTTGGCGGATTGTCCGCCACATCTTGGCTCGTGGGCACACACCGATTGCCGAATTTACCAAACCTCATCATTGTGGAACGGATCCGTCCTGTCCAGCAACCGCGCGGACTACGTTGGACGGAGGAGTTCTCACTCTGAAATTACCTCCGCTAAATTTACGGTGCGTAAAATATTCCGAACGGCCATGCCGCTGGGGACCGGTGGGTGAGGGTTGTGAAGCGGTGAAATTGAGTGAGTGTCATGTTGCTAGCTTTCTTAAACCGATGTTTCAAACGGCATGCAGATACACCGTGGCTGGCTGCACTCCAGGCATCCACCGTTCAGATATATCAGCCTCTGGCTATTCAATTTTATACGTGTCTCTTAAAAAAAGGGGACAATCCGTGATCGTGCGGAAAGTGATCATTGAGTGATTGCCCTTACAGACGCCCTGTACATACAATTTAAACACGCGACAGTTGTGGCTTGCCTTTAAAATACATCCAGCTGCCGCGGAAATCCCACCCCCTTTCTTCTCACCACCATGTCCTCCATTACTTCTGAGGCCATACTGCATCACGTCAAGGACTCCAGCAGCAACAAAAGGAAGCACGCTCAAGATTCCGACGCTGATGTTCAGGAAGTAGCCAAAAAACCGCGAAAGGAATCTGACGCGTCGGGCAGAGAGTGAGTTCTTGGGCCCCACAGCCGCAACTTTTGTTGAGCCTTAAAAGGATCAGCGACTTGGACGACGAGGCTGTGGAAGTTGCCGTCGGTTACGAGACGGACTCCGAGACCACTGAGAGCCAGGGCGAAGACGTTGGGTACGCGAATAATCTACACCTACTAGACCTTTACTGATACCCCAGAAGCTTTACGGTTTCTTACAATACTTGCAGCGACGATTCAGATTCTGTGCGCGAAACATCATCAGAAGCTGGCAGTCTGAATGGATTTATTGTGCAAGAAGGCAGCGATGATAGCGAAAGGTAAGTTTTCACTTCAGTTGTAACTTGTCTCACTCTATCCTCAGGGACTTGACCGTGGAGGAGTGGACAGAGGAAGAGGACGAGGAGGCAGACGACGAGGATGAAGAAACCAGGTGACTACTGCATTCACAGTCCGCGCCTAACTGACTTGCGACCGAAGCGAGGTGTTGGTGGCTTTGACTCGTTTAGTAGAGGCCAGGGCGGAGAAGAGGCGGAGGGCGTTGTTGGGCTGACATGTTCATCGCGCAGATCCGCACTGCCTCTGATCTTCTCACAATATTGGACCATCTTATCTCTTACGTGACAATCTTATCTTAATTATGTCCATCGCAGCCATCATTTATTTAAGAATGTACTTGTCCGTTTATACGACCGTGTAGCGTCTCTTCTGTGATTGTCATCCCAAGAATAACGCAGCAATATTCGTCAATTACGGCGACCGCTGGGGGCCGAAAGGCGAGCTTTGGCCTATACAGGAAGTCCCGGAACAGACAATGTATTGCCTTCTTGGGTCATCGGTGGTTTCGCCACAATGCGGTACGGAGCTCTTATTCTCAACAATGGCGGCGCACATCAGTTGTGGCCCGGGGCGCCTGATCATTTAGTATAAAGGCAAGACCCTTGGGTGGCAGTTCCTCACCATTTCTTGTATGCCTGTGCCTCCTGCTGCGACCACCCGAGACGTTGACGCCGTGCAACATGTCGATGACGACGCCCTTGATCGGAGCACCGAAATGCGCGACGGGGCGGACTCATTGGCGAACTCGACCTATCTTTGCAGGGGCACCCAAGGGCACACCGACAAAGAAGCGGATAAGTTCTTAACTGCCAAGGATGAAGGAAGTGTGGCAACCATGGCCGCAAGCGTTTTGAGGGTACGCCTGCATACTGTCTGCATTAGATTCCAGCTAACTAGGTGCACTGGGTGACGTAGTTTTGACCAACTGCGACGCCGCAAATCTTATTGCCACTTACGAGGAAGATCGTGGTTCTAACACCGACGACGACCCCGCTGCCGACTTGGCGGCTATGCACCAGTCCCATATCGCTGCATCTTCCAACGGACTGCGGCGCTCGGTCCGCGTGCAGAACTTGCCACCGAAAGAGCAAGCCCCGTTACCGGAAGAGCGAGCCCTGCCTCGCGTGGTGAATCCCCGTAAGAGAAAATCAGCAACCAACGATCTGGTCCCTCATCTTTCTAAACAGAAAATCCCTCCTCTGGAAAGGCTGCCACGGACTAAAGAAGAGCTCAAATGGGTTGCCAGAGACGGCAAGCTGACCGGGGCGAGACACACTTGGAGGTATGTTTATTCCGTTAGCACTTAAATTCAAGCTTTTCTGAGGTCGCCGGCACAGTGTACAAAGTGGCCAGGAAACCACCATTGTTCCGGTGCCTGGTTCCTTTTCCATCCCGACTACACCCTGTAAAGAAGCTTCGCCGGGCGCCGTCTCGAATGTTATGTCAGGCAACTATTCAGCGCCGCCTTTGACTGTGCTTGCGGGGGATGCAACACCCACTGTCTGTGCCACGGAACACACGAAGCGGCGCAGTCGTGGGGGCTATGGGCAGAAGAACAATCACGGTCGGGACAGTCTCATGGAAGATTGCACTTACAGTCGAGGCGACGCGGCGGTCTCGCCCACTTTCTCTGTCATCCACGACGCCTCTGTTGCTTCGACAGGTTGGCAAGGCAAAAAGCCTACTCCTATCGCCCGAGCTCGGATTGATCATCTGTACCATTTGGAAGACGACGCCGCAGCACTTTACCCGTATGTGAAATATTTCTTCCCAATTCATTTCAAGGCTGGGACTGCGTAAGACACATTAAAGTTTGAGTTTTGCACTTTTTCTGAAACCTACGCAGAACTGAGCCAGAGCGCGGGACCTTCATTCTTGACAAAAACGGCATTGTATTCGCTTATCGGTCCTGGCGTGCTCTATGGCTCGCCGATTTGATCACGGATCTGGAGACTGCGCAAGCTATACTGGTTGGCAACGACCTCAAATCGAAGACCTTGAAGGCCGCTTCTGCGAAATCGGCCAGGGGCCCACATCTTCCCATAATATTGGGTCACCAGAGGCAGTCCTCCGTCGTGCGCTGTTTTACCATTGGTTTCGTATTCATTTTTTATCTGACGCACTTTGTAGAAGCCTTATCTCACCGCCTGGCACCGAAAAAATGCGGCGCGTGTTGCGCTCTTTTTAGAGCAGCCTGTTGTTAAATCGATAATGCAAGTTAACTATTGATTTCATTACTTGCTTGCTGATCTGGTTTTAGCGGTTGGGTGTCAAGTGTGTTCCGGACGATCTGGCCGGGTCTTGCGGCGCGATTCGAAGAGGATGCTGCTTATCATCTCGCCGAGCACGGCATCAAGCCACTGTTTGGTTACTTCTGGAATTTTTGTTTCAACGCTTCTTCTCCTGGGCAGGCACGCATTCACACCGGGCCGCACGCCGATTGTAAAAATCAAGTAGGTGTTTGCATGATTCTGGTGTATGTATTGAAACATGGGAGTGAGTTGTTCTTGAGCATGAAGGTTTCTCTGATGCTGACTGGCTCGTGACTGTCCCACAGTAAAGTTCAATCACAAGTTTCGTAGTTGGATCGTATTGTGGGAGGCGGAGCTGGCAATTGAAATGCCGCCCTGGGTTCTGACCGGGTATCCTTCCGCTCTGTTCTACCACTTCAACATAGACGTTCATCGTGAGTACCGTCTTCGCCTATTAATTCATGCCTTTCGGTTGATCGAGGTTTCAGGTTTTGAATTTGTTTACACTTTACCAGGTGTCGATAAGCCAACGCGTGAAAACTCGAGGCCCATCGTCGACGGGGATGAGGCCGGTCGAGGAAGCATGGTATTTTTCTCTCAATCCACCATGCGTCACGGACCTGCGACGGGTTTCGACACACTCAAAATGGCTATCGAAGCGGGTCATTCTGGTACTACTCACTTTGGAGACGACATGGAAAGGGTGTTTCAAAAGGCAGCCGTACATACAAAGATCACAGAAGAGGATTTAGAGGGTATCATCGGCAGATAATTTCTTGAACGGATGTTTCATTTCCTCCAACATGAATCTGATTGCCCCTTATTCGTACAGCCTGACGCAACGAGATGTCTCTGTCGAGCATATTCTCCTTTCTTTTCATTACCGCTGCTTGACATTGGCCACCATGAGCAAGCCTTCGATTATGGACTTTGATTTACGCTGTTCGTGTAAGTAACTTGTTGGGATACCTAACTCCACTGATGGCCCATAAGCCGAGCAATACTGGACATGGCTGGTCAAAAATATCCGTTCTAGAGCCTATTATGGCGACCTAGACACCCACTTCAAGACCGTTCCCGCAAGAATTCTCATTGAGCTTGCAGCGAGGGACGTCGTTTGTTTTGTTAAAGTTCAGATGTTCGCTTCGGCGCTACGTCCTATCAGAGGTGAGTCCAATGAACCATACATCGGCTCTGGTACCAACGTAATAGCCATGCCCGTCATGTCCGGACGTTTTCGCGGCTTCTCGGAAGCGCTGGGAATCACGTGGATGTCTACGCTCGACATCACCACGCGCATTGTGTTTGCAAGCACTTGCGTGGCTCATAGATTGCTTTCCAAGGTAGTAGCCAGTGAAGCACTTGCTACTACTTTGGAAGCGTTTGACCTCGAGGCCAATTTGGTTCGTTTACTGCAAGCCGGAAGCCAGACGCTGTTGGCGGGTGCCGCTATGCTGCCGCTGTTGACGAGTTGTTCCACCATGGCAGAAAATGTGTTGTGCTTCTACACAGCACCTGGCATGGGTACAATGGCAACCACTTATCTTGCCCGTGCCGGAAATTATTCCGGCCAGATCATCAGGCGAGTGTATGCTGATCAGATCGAGTGGACGCTGTCCAAGACAAGCAGGATCATAAAAATCATCGAGGGCAGAGAGGCGCCTGAATTATACGTTCTGAACGCTGCATCTTCTACCGCTGATATGGCGTATTTCGACGGGACTTACCTGCACCATTGTTATGGTGGCCTCGCCAGAGCGGACTACCAGTCGGAGGTACAGGTCGACGAACATTACCAATGGGAGGATTTGCACGGATGCGCCGCGGGTACTGTATGCCCTGCAGCCCTCCGCCACACAGCAGACAGCGGCATCATGAATTTGCCGCTCACCACATTGAATCACCTGCAACTCGTCGATGAACAGCGTGTATTCTATTGGAATTTGAGGGGTGTTTGTTGCATGGCTGGAATTTTGGTACGTCAATTTCTATATGTTCTGCCGGAACTGACACTGTTTACAGTAATTGCTGCTTTTATTTCTGGCGCGAGGGGAGAGGGGATAGTAAACTACTAAATCACAGATTTGTCTCGTATCATATTTGCATGCTTACCAAAATAGTGGTGTTTATTGAGGCGCGAGGGGAGGGGAGGTGGTAAACACAAGAGCCTGGTCCGGGCCAGAGGTACCAGGGGTGCCCGGAGGGCCGTTGTATTGAAAATGTTTTGAAAGAAATTAACATCTACATTTGAAGTTTTTCACCATCATTCTCAGTGCAAAAAGTGGTAAGAAACTTTTGAATTTTTCACCCACTTTCGTGGCCAGAAATATGCTGTGAAATCTGAAAGATTACAGGTGAAAATGTTCTAAAATAAATTATCAATTATGTTTCAAGTTTTTCAGCAACTTTCTGACTGAGAAATGTGGTATGAAACCTTTCAATTTTTTACCAACTTTTTCAGTGCAAAAAACTATGTGAAATTTTAAATTTTCTTTTCGGATTTTCTCAGTCAGAAATCCGAAATGTTCATCTAGTAAACAGCTGAAAATCACACTGTATCAGTGAAAATACACACCAAAATTTAAATGTGCAGATTGACCACCATAGGGAAAGTGGTAAAAAAGTTTTAAACTCTTTATGAGGCAGGAAATGTGATATGAAATGTGAAATATTTGTGATAACAATCTTCTCAAAGAAACTATCCATTTTATTTCAAGTTCTTAACTTTTGTTCTAACTCAAAAAAAGTGGTAAGAAACTTTTAAATTTCTCACCAACTTTTGCAACTAGAAATGTTCTGTAAAATCCGAAACATTATTGATGAAAATCTTCTAAAAGAAACTATCAATTTTATTTCAAGTTTTTTACTTTTATTCCAACTCAGAAAAGTGGTAAGAAACTTTTAATTTTTCACCAACTTTTGCAGCAGCAAGAAATGTTCTGTAAAATCCGAAACATTATTGAGGAAAATTTTCTAAAAGAAACTATCAATTTTATTTCAAGTTTTTCGCTTTCATTCTAACTTGGGACAGTGGTAAGAAACTTTTGAATTTTTCACCAACTTTGCCGTGAAAAATTGATGTAAAACTTTAAATATTTTTCACCAGTTTTAGCAGTCAAAAACTCGAAATGTTCATCCAGTGAAATGTGATAGAAACATAGGTAAAAAATGTTTCAATTTTTCACTTACGTTTCCAGGTGAAAACGTAAGTGAAAAACTCGTAAAACTTGTGGTGAAAAAAACGTAAAGTTTGTTTCGAGTTTTTCACCTTGTTTCAAAGTCGAAAAAGTGGTGAAAAATGTTTCAAGTTTTTCACCTACGATTTCACCTGTCACCTACGATTTCACCTGAAAACGTAAGTGAAAAACTTGAAACATTCTTGGTGAAAAAAACATAAAGTTTGTTTCAAATTTTTCACCTTGTTTCAAAGTGAAAAAAGAAACTTATAACTTTTTCACCTATGTTACAGGTGAAAAATTGGTGAAAAACTCAAAATAATTTTGACCAATTTTTTCACTGAAAAACTTGAAATGTTCAACCAGTGGTAGCTATTTCTTTCTTTCGGATAATTTTGGTACACTGTGGGAAGTGGAAGAACTTCATATAAGTGTGTCAAAAGCACTGCAGTGTAGTACCCAATGTCCTCAGATGCAGTGTTCCGGGGTACTATGTAGTGCCTTTTGGCCATATACGCACTTATGTAGAGTCCGTTTTGACACTACACATGAGTGTTTTGGGGCACTACCCCTGAGTACCTCCAAGCACTGCATGGCAGCGTATGGACACTACTACGCAGTGCGCGTTCGAAGTGCTCCAGATTCGATAAATCAAATATATTCAATGACTCCTACACGTGGATACGTGGCATATCTACGGGAAGACATCCACACGTTCATTATCACCGCAGCACACACCTGCTCTGGAGGGTCTGATTAACGACAAGCTGTAATATATATAAAAACCACCTACCTGGAAGTCGACAGGCGGGTCGGAACAGATTCGTCAAAGTCCTGCAATTCAAATCAGATGCAAGACAATTGAGTGCACGGGATTCACAGATACATGTTTACCTCAACAATGCTCCATTGCCCCCCGGAACGATTTCTCCACTTAACCTGGAATAGGGTATAAGTCGGACGGTTGATGCTTCACCAAATGAATACGTACGAAAATTTTGTTTCTGATCAGCATTTGAACGAAACGCAAAACCGAGACAGAGGTGCAAAGGTCAGAGGTTTTAACTTACCTAAAATTATTGCAGGGGCATACACGCTGGAAAAAAATAACTGCAAAGTCGCCGACGCTGCAACCAGCTTCAGCGGATTCCATGTTTCAGCGCGTAGGACACCCACCTTCAAATGACCGAGCGCTGTCCTCTTCTCAAGTAACATAGCCTGACTTCGGAATACAGGACTTTTAATCATGGGGTCAGCGAGTCGAGAAACCAGGAACCGATTTTACTAACACATCGGGTCCATGATCAGTCTGGGATCCACTTCCGGGAAATGGCTATTTCGCTCTCCGCGTCTCCCAGTTCCTGCTACACCGTTTCGTTCGGACGCTAACTTATATTGCTGTGGCAGAATGGATGCTCAGATGCTTTGTCGAGTTCGGTGAGGTGTTTCGTACTCCCAACTTCATCTACTCATGACGTTTGCGATTCCACTTGTTCTGCACCCGCACGCAGATGCAATTGTTCAGCTTCGTGATCGTTTTTTCTCAGGAGCTTGCAGCGGACTCAGTTTGTTTTCGTCGTATGTGGTCAGTTTCAATGGCATGTGCGATAACCCGGCCCCACTTGGCCACTTGTCTGTGTTTTTTCGCAGCTGGAACACAATATTTGCAATAGCCAAAGGGAAGCAAGAGGTCCCAGCATCGGTGTTTGGAAAAATGTCGCGAAGGGTAGAAGAATGTTTATATTGTTGAGAGGGGAAAGGGAATAAGAAGGTGCTTACCAGTGGTGGTCGGGAGCATTTCTCGAGGTGCTGTGAGGAACACTATAAATCCTATAAATCAAAACACCTTCAGCACTATTTGGTTGCAACTGTGTACTAAGAAAGAAGGTGCCTCGTCCCTGCGAGGACAGCTGCCTGGCTAAGCGGGGAGTTTGACGGTGGTGTTCTCGCTGTGAACATATGATAAGAAACGCTGATGTACGACGGCGGGTGTGACTATCCGTACTTTTCGGTCGTGAAGATCCGTTCCGAAAGAGTGATGGGTTGCCCGGCAGACATCGACCGGGGGATAGATTGTGTATAGTAGACAGGGAGAATGTCGAACTTGGAGGTAGAGAAGTGTAGATTGACAACGACATGGGGACTCACAGCATTCCCTTCGAGGTCGGCACATACCTATATACCAGTACAGGGGATTGAGGGCCAGAAGGGGGGAGCTGGTGGCACAGAAATCACGCACGACTGTATGGAGTGACTTAACATACCTTGAAGTTGTTCTCTCCGTCGATCACCGTCGGGCCTGGGGTATGAGTAAGGTTTTGAGTACATACCTGGGGGTCTTGAAAAGTCGTACTAGTAGTAGGTGGACGGCCTTCTTGGTAGAATCAGTAGAAAGCCCATACGGGCCCGTTTAGGCGATCCGTGGCTGCGAGGAGGGGAATCGAAGCTGTGATCAATGTAGGAGAAGGTCATATGCATCCTTTAGGATCAGATTTGGGGCACTGCGGTCACAGGATGGCCGGCGATGGATGCGATTGTTGTGGGCGAAGGCAAGAACAAGGGATTACAAATCATATTCCCACGATGCAAACATGAACAAACTAGATGGTTTCAAGATGTTTGCTATACAATCTCGCCCACACCAATCTGCTTTCGCCAATCTATGGTGCACTTCACTTAGTCACCACTACTTTTGTACACTGGATAGTTCTGGCTCAGTTTTACCCAGATTTTTTATTCCTCTGGCAAAAATGCTTCTTTTCACAAGGGGAGTGTTTTGGTCAGAGGGATTTCACATAAACTCAAAACTGGGTGAGATAAATATTTCCTTCTGACCCAATTTGGCCACTCCCTGCCAAATATACACTGTAGGGTCGAAAATCAGCTTGAAAGATGTGTGAAACATGTTTTTCCAGCGCCCTGCACATGCCTGGTTGCTCAAAATCCACACCACAAATTATTGAATTCCAGGCCTCTCCACCCAGATTTTTCGCTCTGCCAGATTGGCCACTGTACAAAAGTAGTGGGGATTAAGTGAAGTGCACCATAGCTCTACGAACATCAAAATGTGTATAGTTCAACACCTTGGCAGCTTTCTCGAACGCGACTGGTTTTCTACCTATGCTTTTGCCGACTCAACAGTGTCAACACAGACATTGCTCAGACATGTCAATGTTGCGATGAGGCACTCAAAGCCTTCAGCTGTTAAATATCTCCGCACCTGCCGCTGATGCCCGAATCCCCTCAGCTGGGAAGGCCCTTAGGCGCACGGCGTCGTGTGGCTTCGCTTCGGGACCGAGTCGGGTGCAAGTTCAATTGGTTCGCGTGCCGCGGCGCTCGCTTCTACATCGATGCGAGACAATGCGGCGGGACCTTCTCTCAGCCACCGTTTGTTCGTTCCTATTCGGCCCAAATCGCGACTCGCGCTCCGTCGGTCGTGCCAAGTCGCGCGAGTCGCATTCTTCGTCGAATCACCCCAATCCCGAGCAGCTTGGCCGAAGCCTGCGTGGAATATAATCCTGGTGGCTGGACTGTAATCGAGTGAGCAAAATGTTCATTCAGTATCTGAATCAACGTACATCAGCATGCAAAACTCCCCTTGACTATTGGGATCGAGTTTCCAGCAGCAGTTTGCCAGTGGACGTGGTGGGCTAATGCGGCGCTCAGAGTTGCGCCGAGGAGAGTCAAATAATAGCATCGACCGGATTGTGGCTTCGAATTGCGTTGAAAGGACAATCAAGTGGAAACCTGCGAGTTGATAAAGCAAGGCAGCAAAGATTTGCAAAATGCAAGCAGGCATGAAATTCACCTCGATCGGCGAGGAGGTCTTGCTACGTGGATCACGGCAATCCGGATATCTTCCGGCGAAGAATTGACACAAATCGCGGCGATTGGTGGCGAGAGTTCGCGTCAAGGGAGTTCGGAAATATGAATTGTATCGAAACCTGTGAAAGGCAGAAAGATGTAGAAGAGAAGAGCGAATGAATAAACGGATAAAGCTACGTCCCCTGAATGTGCGAGCGCAAGGCATGCTTGATGGCGTGGCTTTGGGAAGAGGAAGGTCGGTGCGAGTGCAAAACACAATTAAAACGAGTCGAACGGACTCAGTGGGATGCATAGAGCCTCGCTTGAACTTGGCCGGACTGCGTGCAGCATGCGGCAGGAGAGACACTGGAGTATATCGGATACATAGAGTCCGAGTAGTGCATGCTACATAAAGTGTAGGCAGTGCACTGTGCAGGCACAAACGATTGACTTTGTGAGAGCAGCTCAGAGAAAAATCTAGCAACGAAGCAGAAGAGATCCAGCTAAAGAAAAGAAAAATGATGCGTGCAGACCCAGAAGGAAACTTCCAAAAATTCAAGTAAGCAAGCATCCCAATAAACTCCGAGCTCAGGATCGGAATGACCAGTACCCGGTAGAAGCGGAGTTGAATCACAGGGACGAAGCAAACAGAGCAAAGGGAACTGAAGCACAAAGGAAGACATAACAGAGACATAATGAACCGTGAGGATGCGATGGGGAAAGATTGAAGCTAGTAGCCGCAAGACAGAAGGAAGGCAATCGAAACTGAACTGCACCGCGGTAGGAAGAAAGAACCGTGCTGAGCTTTGCGAAGGAAGCAGCTTTAAATGAATCAAAACAGATTGAACCCAACGAAAGTAAACTAGTTGAAACGAAGCAAAAAACGAAACGCCGAGACCAAGTGAAATGAAGTGGAGGCCAAAAACTTGCATAAGGAATTTGAAGGCAGACCTGAAAGGATAGATAGATCGGGGCGTTGCTGAACCAAAGCCCATAATGATGAATGCATCAAAGTATGCGAACACAAAAAGGTGAATGCATGAAATCCAAACAAGATAACAACGCGAAATTCAACTAGTGGAAGACGCAAAATTCGACACTGTGACTGACGGGGAATGTCAAGTCAATAGGAAGGACGAACGGTATAGAATGAATGAGATGAAATCGGAAACACGGAAGGGAAGGGAATACGGCGGTGGAGGCTTACTTGCAGGACCCCAGGTCGCGGTATATATACTCTCAGTGTATCCGTGTATCTGCACAACTGCGCCGGCCGAGCTCGCTGTGTGTGAGTGAAATTAAAGGCTAACTTCATAGAAGATCTGGAGATTCGGAATGGCCGCAGGCATTGAAGTCCAGCTCCGTAGTGGGGGTTAGGGTTACTTTCGATGTCGCGGGGTGCGAAGCGATGCCAGGGAGGTGGAGCGTTCGATGGAAATGGGGCACCGCACGGAACCATCGCAAAATGGCGGCGCCTCGATCGGCTTGCTGGTGGTTCACCACATGTTGGCTTGCAATGGCAGATCCGCGCGCTCTTGCGGCCCTGGGAGAGTTCATTGGGGAGTAGAGTGGGATGAACAAGCTGCACATCGCATCAGTATGTCCCGCTCTAGGAATGGGCAGTAAACATGCAAATTTATTGCTGACAAGCTGCTGGTTTTGCGTAAATTCGAGTCAGAAATTGGGGTAGACTTTGAAAGACCTCGTGCTCACTGTGTTGGGATTAAGTAGATCCCTGACCGCCGTCCTGGAAATCACGCAGACTCAGACGGCACGGGGAAATGACCTGGAAATGACTGGACTCGGAGTCGGGATGAAACAGTGACTATCTCGAAGAGACTGGCAGACAGAAAATTGTCAAGATGGTCAACAGACGCTGGGTACTGGAAGAGGTGGATGCGCGCACAAAACGGGTCACAGCCAGTGGACGTTGCGGTCGAAGATCAAAAGTACTGATCTGGGGCAAATACGGCCAAAGTCGGTGCAGTTGCCGCATTGTGAACGGCATCGGCCGAGAATGCCAACAAATTGGGTGGTTTTGCCATTTTTTGTAGCGGGAACTCGAATGTAGTGTCTGACTATGCAGTACCCTGAAGGTACTACCATTGAGTATCCAGAAAAGCACTTCAAAATAACACCCTCAGATGAAGTGCTTTTTTCGCAAAAATAGTGCGTGCGCACTGAAATGGAGTGCGTTTACTTTCCACAGTGGGTACTCATCGGTCCATAGAGTGAAGGAGCATGTGCCACAAGTGTTTGAAGGAATTACTGTACTATTTCGACCATTTCTTCAGTGACGGGTGACACCCGATTTTTTTTGATGTGCTCGAAAAACGCCTTAATTCAAAAGGAAATTTATCGGTTTCTTCGGTCGACCAAAATCTAAAAATAGTGAAGAAACGGTCGAAATAGTACAGTATGGTGTCCAATGTTGTAAGTTGTGGAAGGACTTTTTTTTGGCCACAAGCTCACAAGGCCAAACAAGGCACAAGGAAATTGTAAAAGGCTGATGTAGTTTTACAACTGAAACAGACATCCCAACCTTGAATCCCTAGCAAGCTGAAGCAGCACCCAACGTTGATCTCATTTCTATTCCACATATTTTGATGGCTGGCCTCATTACATTCAATACCTACCCATTTTTAAAAACCTCTGCGTGGACGGAGGAGAACTTGAACCTAAACATTAAGTAAAATGATGGGCATCTGCGATGACTCGCAAACATGTTATATTCGGTGAACTTGAACTTGAATTTACGAGAAACCGACAAGTTCAATCGAAAAAGACCCCGCCATTAACGGATATCTGGAGCACGGCATGAGCAATCATGAATCAAGGTTAGTTCAAGATTGTGCACAGTTTGTCCTATATTGTCAACTGTCAGTATCATCTCTGCTTCGATGGAATATGGACTTACCCGTGATGAATTGAGACTGCTCGGAGGCTAAGAAAGAAACCAGATCCGCGACATCTCCGGGAACTCTACGCTCACTTAGTTCAACCGGGGTCCAGACAAGGGAGCGGGAACACTGACCCAAGTTTTTTGAGGGGCGCCAATTCCTTGTACTAGGATTGAGATGACTTAGTGTGCGCATCGGGAATTCTACGATGTGTTAATCACCTGAGCTCTCACTGCCGCTGGTACCTCTGCCACTGTATTATGTCAACTGCCAGTAAAATGATTTTCCTTTGAAGGTGGGCGTACTCAACGCCGCTGTTGCAATTGCTCCCGGTGCGTAGGAGTTCACGGTGATGCCATGCGCACCGAATTCTAAAGCTTGAAGACCGGGTCGAGATGTGAGCCAAATTTATACAACCCTAGCACGACCTCACCAGCCGATTGCGTGAGTCCTCGTATAGCGAATTTGGAAGCTGAATATACACCGTGCTGCGGAAGAGCTTGTTTTCCGGCAAGGGATGAGGCACCAATGATACGTCCACCCTGGCCCTGCTTGATCATCTGTATTCCTGCGTACTTGAAGCAAAGAAAAGAACCACGGGCGTTGACGCTCATAACGCGATCCCACTCATGCGCGGTCACTTGGGCTCTGAGAATCAGTAATACATATATGTTGACCCGTGGGCGCGTTTACCGTCGATCAAGCATGCCCCAACAGCTCCTGTGACCCCGGCATTTGCGACCATCTGTTGGGCGGTTAAAATCGATCGAGAAGTACTAAACAGACTACCAACAACATCCAGTCTCCCGTGCTCCTGCACAACGATTTCAACCATGGTCTTCACCTGTTCCTCCTGAGACACGTCTGCAACACACTTCGAGCTCGCTCGGCCTTTCTTTAGTATCTCTTCCACGAGCGCGTCAAGCCTCTGTGAATTTCCCTCGAGGTCGTTCACAGCAACGTCGAAGCCATCGTCCGCAAGCCGAAGCGCTACAGCTCTCCCTAGTCCTTGCCCTATGGAGTCATTATCATCCTGAACTTTCGCGGCCGCAATCAATGGTGTTCTCACCAGCACCAGTGACGAGCGCTATCCGAGGTACAAGAGTGATTCCGTTGGACGACATAGTTGGGAGTAAAAGTGATAAATGGGTGGAAACAGTGCAGGGTTTCCTTGCAACTTGCAGCGGGAAAATACCGACGCCCATCTGGTCATATACTGCGATAAGAGCCTGCAGACAGCCGGGGTGATCGCACATCCAAGCCGCGGACGCCCAGAAATGAGGGTAAGTAGTGCTTCTGAGGACTCTGCAATGGAAGGAATTGGGTGCATGGTAACTGTAAGGGCAACCTCAAGGCCCGAGTATACTCAAGAGTCCTGACGAGGGGGATCCGAAGATAAATATCACAGAGTAGCTACAGATACAAATGGACAGACCTGACGAGGGGGATCCGAAGAGAAGAAAGACTAAGGATCACCCGCGTCAGATCCCGCTATATAAGTAACTACGGACGGGGGGCATGTGATAGCAACCGGAGTGATCGGCAGAGGTCCCGGGCGGAATCACAGGCCATGTGATATCGGGAGGAGCCGGAACGGGTCGGAACGGGACCGGAAGGTCCGGATGCGGAAGCGGAAGGGCCGGAAACAGGGGTTCCCCTGACATCACCCCCCCCTTGGAATGCGGCGCCTCGACGCATAGAACGGATACGGAGGGCCGGGTCCCGGAAGGGGAGCGAGTCGAAAGCGGCGGAGGCGATGGAGCGAGGGGCAGCAGGGTATCTCCGGTAGTAGTCGGCGACGAGGTCCGGGGCGAAAAGGTCGGAATGCTTAACCCATTTATCATGTGAGTTATCATATCCTTTAAACCGACAATAATACCAGAGTCCGCCATAGCGTATCTTGGCTTCCAGGATTTCCTGTACTTCCCACTCCGGCGCGGCGTCCGGAGGGGCCTCTTCGTCGATGACCGGAGGAGGCTCGTCGTAGCCGGGGCGGCCTTCGAAGGGGTCCTCCTCCGCGAGCTGAAGCTTCACGACCGGAAAGACCGGGTGGAGGCCGGAGAGACGGGGGGGGAGCGCAAGCTTATACGCACCTCGGCCGACGACTTGGATGACCTTGAAGGGGCCCAGTCGTCGGTGAGAGAGCTTGACCGAGGGGCGGGTCGTTTGGACGTCCGAGGCATCAACCCAGACACGATCTCCGACCTTGATGTCCGGAGCTGGAGTGCGCCGACGATCGTAGTACCGCTTGAACTCCTCTTTCGCCTTTACCAGAGCTGCGCGGGCTTCGGAGACTCCGGATGCAATCCGGTCTCGGAACTCGTTTACCGACTCAACCTTCGAACGCAAGCCGTTCGGCTCAAAACCCATCCGGGGGAGCCGTCCGGTGTCCGTCATGAACGGGACCTGTTGCGTAGAAGAGTGAATGTGGTTGTTGTAGGCGAATTCCGCGGCCGGAAGGAGCTCGTCCCAGTCATCCTGCTTGTAATTAGTGAAAAGCCGGATGAACTGCTCCATCTCCTGGTTTACCCGCTCCGTCTGCCCGTCGGTCTGCGGGTGGTACGCCGTGGAGGTCGCGGGTTTGATTCCGATGAGGCGCCAGAGCTCGGTGGTGAACTCCGCTACGAACTGAGGGCCCCGGTCGGAGATGTACTTCTCCGGAGTTCCGTGGTGGCGCCAGACGTTCCGGTAAAAGAGCCGGGCCGCACCAACAGCGTCGATCTGGGTGTGGCACTCGATGAAGTGGGCTCGCTTACCGAGGACGTCGACTACAACCATGATCGCATTGTAGCCGTGCGCTTCCGGAAGTTCGACGACGAAGTCCACCGACACGGCACTCCAGCGCTCCTCCGGAATCTCCGTCGGGTGCAACTCCCCGACCGGAAACTTCCGGAGCGCCTTGGTCCGGAGACACAAGTCGCAGGTCGCTACATACCGGCCAACGTGACGGGACAGCTGGGGCCACCAGTAGTTCCGGGAAATGAGCTCCAACGTTTTGAAACGGCCGGCATGCCCAGCAATGCGGGTGTCGTGGTGCTGCTCCAAGATCCGGCGACGAAGGTCCTTGTTCCGGGGAACAACGATCTTGCCACGGAAATAGAGCAGACCGGACTCGACATGCCACTCGGAGGACCGGGAGGACCGGGCGCCACGAACCTTCAAAAGTTCCCGGGCCGCGAGAGCGACGGGGTCCTCGAGGTCAGGTGCGCCGGCGAGGGCATCACGGATCTCGCGGAGGATCGGGACTTCCGGTCCGGAGACTATAACACCCTCTAACGCACGGATATGGAACAGCTGTGGAGTCAGGAGCGTCACATCCTGGTTGTCCGAAGCCGCTCCATGGTCAGCGCGTCGGGACAGGGCGTCCGCGCGGCCCATAAGGCGTCCGGGTTTGTGGTGAAGCGAGAAGTCGAACCGGGACAGGTACAGGGACCACCGGGCCTGCCTCCGGTTGAGGTTCTGCGGCTTCCGGAAGTACTCCAAGTTCTTGTGGTCCGTCCAGATCTCGACCGGATGCTGAGAGCCCTCGAGGAAGTGCCGCCACTCCTCGAGCGCCCAGATGATCGCCAGCATCTCCTTGTCGTGGATCTCGTAGTTGCGCTGGACCGGACTCAAGCTCTTGGAGAAGAAGGCAACCGGATGCCACTTCCCGTCGGAACCCTCCTGAGAGAGGACAGCTCCGGACGCGAAGTCGGAACTGTCCGCCTCAACCCGGTACATCCGGGACTCGTCCGGAAGGATCAGGACCGGCTCGGTGACCACTGCGTCCTTCAAGGCTTGGAACGCAGCGGCCTCCTTGTCGGTCCAGACCCACGCCTGGCCCTTCTTGGTGAGGTCGAAGAGAGGGCGGGCGATGTCGGAAAAGTCGCGGATGAACCGCCGGTAGAAGTTCGTGAAGCCGAGGAACTGCTGCACGTCCTTCTTGTTTTCCGGCGCCGGCCAAGCGGAAACTCCGGCGACCTTGACCGGATCCATCTCCACATGATCGTGAGAGATGACCACGCCGAGGTATTCGATCGAGGACTTCTCGAACTCGCACTTCTCCGGTCGTAAGTAGAGCTTATGCTCCCGGAGACGTCGGAGGACCTCCCGGACGATCTCCCGGTGCTTCCGGAGGTCCGAGTGCGCGATGAGGATGTCGTCGAGGTACACCATGACGTCGCCAGACAAGATGAGATCTTGGAAGATGTCGTTCATCATCGTCTGGAAGGTCGCCGGGGAGTTGGTAAGGCCGAAGTACATCACCAATGGCTCAAAGAGCCCCCGGTTGGTACGGAATGCGGCCTTCCACTCGTCACCCTCCCGGATGCGGACGTTGTTAAAGCCCCACCGGACGTCGAGTTTCGTAAAGAACCGGGCTCCTTTCAAACGATTGATGAGATCGTTGATCAGAGGCAGGGGGTACCGGTTCTTTACGGTCATCGCGTTGAGCGCCCGATAGTCCTGGACGAACCGGAGGCCTCCGTCCTTCTTTTTGACGAAGAAGACCGGAGAGGCCATCGGGGATTTCGACGGCCGGATCCGTCCGGTAGACAAGCCCTCCTCGATGAACGCGTCGAGTTCGCGTTGCTCGAGGGGCGAGATCGGGTAGACCTTGCAGTTGGCGGGCTTCGAGTCCGGAACGAGTTCGATGGCGTGGTCCCAGGTTCGGCTCTCAGGGAGCGAGTCGAAGGACTCCCGGTTGAAGACGGCCTCAAAATCACGCACCCAGTCCGGAAGTTCCGAACCGGCCGGAGCGGAGTTTTTGGCATACGCCTCGGCCAGTCGTTGCGAAACGGTGCTGGTCGCGCGGATATCCTCCGGAGGCGAGAACCGGGTGTACAGGATCCGGTCACCGTCCTCGAGCGGATCGTCCTCGTCATCGGAATCGTCGGAATCATCCGGAGAGAGTTCCGGCAACTCCTCATCGAAGTCGAAGTCGTCGTCGTCCTCGCCGCTCCGGTCATCCACGTCGATAGCGCAAATGTCCACGCTGGGCTGGGACCGGATGGACCGGAGGATCTGGGCGACGGCCTTCGCATGTCGGTGTTCGGCCCGGGCTTCGTCCGTGCAGGTGTTGCAACCGGACGGGCATCGGCTCATCTTGACCTCCTGGGTGTCCCAGTTGATCTCCGGGTTGTGCTTCCGGAGCCAGGAGTAGCCAAGGATGAGCTTCTGCTTACCTAAGCGCGTGACGGCGAGTTGCACGCGCTCGGTGTGGCCCTTATAGCGTAATACCACGTCCGCGACGGCCCGGATAGAGCCAGCCTCGTTCGGGGTACCGTCGACGTTGAAGACCGGGATTGGCTGCGAGAGCTGCCGGATCGGAAAGGAGGTGGACCGGACGTACTCGGAGTCGATGAACTCGGAGGTGGCTCCGCAGTCGACAAGGCCTTTGAGCGAGAGCTTGGCGGCATTGTCGGCAGACTCAATCTCCAGAGGGAGGTGGAGGGAGTTGGCGCTCGGAGCGGCGGCAATCGTATACCGTTTCGGAAGCTTGCGTTCCCAAGACGGCCTACGAGGCGGCCGGGTTTTCGGAAGGACCGGAGCGGCCGGAGTACCGCTCGGATCAGGGGGTGCGTCTATCGTTTCGGGGGATGCAAGAGATATATTGTCAGACTCGTTACATAGAACAGCGAAACGATTAGGGGACGCGAACGAGGGCGCACCGCTCACTCGTCGCGGAGGGGAAAATCCTCCGGTTCCGAAATGACCGGACGGTCCGCGACAGCCTGCGCGGACGCTACCTTGGCAAGGAGCTCCTCCAGCATCTCGCCTCCCAGCTGCCGGATCACTTCGTCGAGCACGTCAGTCGACCGGATGTCGACCGGAACGGTGCAGTCCTTCGCGAAGTGGTTCGGATCGCCGCAGCGGAAGCAGCCACGGCGAGGGGCATTGCGGGCGCGGGCGCGGTCCACGTCCATAGGGACCGGAGGTGGAAGCACCGGCACGGCAGCCCTCGGCTGGGGGGTCGAGACCACGGCGGGGGCGACGGGAATCACCCGGGCGCGACCCGTCGCGGTTGCATGGCGCATCGGAAGGGCGGCTTCCGAAGCGCGGAGCTTGGCCTCGTACTGGCGGTAGGCACGAAGCCTCCAAGCGGGGTAGTCGCGGATGTCCGGAGGGTCGGAAGATCCGGTTATCGCGGTGTTGATCGCCGGATCGAGGCCCGTCCGGTACTTCGTGACCTTGACGAGAGGGTCTTCGAAGCCGGCAAGGTCGACGAGGTCCTCGAAGTCGTCCGTGTATTGGAAGACGTCCCGGGAGCCCATGTGGTACGAGCGTCCCTCCAGCTTGTTCAGCGCATGGTCCTGTTCGTTCTCCTCGACGAACCGGAGCCGGAACTCCCGGAGGAATGCGTCCCAGCTCGTGAGGAGGAACGGGGTCTTGTTGGACTGACGCTCGGCCCAACGCTGTGCGGAACCGGTGGCCATAAAAGACATGGCGTACCGGACGACCTTCTCCTCGGAGGGTTCCCCGTTCTCCGTGAACGCCTCCGGAAGCAACCGGGCGTAGGACCGGACCTGGTGAAGGAAGGCCCGGCCGTTCTTGCGGTCACCGTCGAAGACGATCGGGGGGTTCGGCCGGAGGACCGATTTCGCTCCAGGAGCAACATTTTTAAATAACCCTGGACCCGGGTCCGGAGCCGGGTCGGCAAGGGACGGGGCAGGCGAAGCAGCAGTGGGGTGTTGGTTTTGGACAAGTTTTGCAAGCGACGCGATGCTCGCTTCGATCCGGTCCAACCGGGCGGCGGCTTCCGCGGACGCGTCGGACATGGAGGGATCTAGACGAGGGGAGGAGGGGACAAGATTCGGGTTCGAGGAGACCGGAGCACTTTCGGAGTCGTCCGAGTCTGCTAAACCGTAACCCGCAATCTTGGCCGGTTAATCCCTTAGAGTCTTTCTTCTGCTGTAAGGGCAACCTCAAGGCCCGAGTATACTCAAGAGTCCTGACGAGGGGGATCCGAAGATAAATATCACAGAGTAGCTACAGATACAAATGGACAGACCTGACGAGGGGGATCCGAAGAGAAGAAAGACTAAGGATCACCCGCGTCAGATCCCGCTATATAAGTAACTACGGACGGGGGGCATGTGATAGCAACCGGAGTGATCGGCAGAGGTCCCGGGCGGAATCACAGGCCATGTGATATCGGGAGGAGCCGGAACGGGTCGGAACGGGACCGGAAGGTCCGGATGCGGAAGCGGAAGGGCCGGAAACAGGGGTTCCCCTGACAGTAACCACAAGCGTTAATTCTCTAAGCGGACCAGCACGGGATCCGCCCAATATATCGACCTATTCTTTAACAGCAGATAAAACGCAGTTAGAGGATCGGTAATATCATGCCCAAAACAACCCCATAAGAAGCCGGCCTTGAATTTCGCCGTGCGGCGCATGACGAAGAGGACCTGTTAAGCCAACATCAGATCGAGCTTCCACAAGGTTATTCAACTTCAACCATTCAATCATCTCCTCTCTACGCCCGCCGAGCTGCCCGCGGGACTCCCTCCGCAAGGCCTTTCTATTGCCAATGAAAGATCCTTGGTTGCGCTGAGCTTGCCAGATGCTGCGAGAAGCCGGGCGGACTATTGCTGGAGGTGCCGTCTGAAAACGTACGGTAAGTACGCATTTCGACGTAAAGGAATGCCCTTGCGAGTCGGCTCTGCGGCCGTTGGACCACCGGCTTAAACAGGACATCAGTTCTCCTCCACGCCAATGCTCACTTGCAGAGTGAGTTCCATCTAGACGCGTACAGAAATTGGAGGAGTGGAGAATTACAGCGGCTGTTACCTCCACTACGGATCCGAGTGCCTCCAAGGGCCGGGTACCGGCGACCGTAAAGAACCTTAAATACGGCAGCCAAAGGCCTTTGTAGTCGTTATACGCGCTTCCCCTGAAAATTTGTGTTCACGGCGCAGGAGACACTCCTGACCATGACCAATAAATCTCTTGTTGACACTGCACAATCCTTTTTTCGAATTTGTGAAAGCCTGCGACGTGGACGGTTTGTCCTCTATCATATCGGACGAGCTCAGCCACCGCATTCTGCCCGTCTCGACCGGATAATCCGCGCGGAATAGGGAGCAGTTCCTGGAATTGGTTGCGTAGTTGACCTCACGTATGAACTCACTGGAAGTGGGTTTTACTGATTTTTTTTACCTTGTTGAGTACCTGAAAATTTCACTTTTTAGTTACACCCCCCGCAGGAAATCATCGAAGCTGGAAACTGCGTCGTGATACATGTCAGTTGTCAAACGCCGATCAGTTCACAACTGACTTAGAATTTTAGATGATGGGCAACGGAACGTTGACGAACGGATACACGTATCGGAACGAATATTTATTCATCTTCCATTTTGAAGGCGGAAAGATCTCAACCATGAAGGAGTTTCTGGATACGAAGGTGTTTGAAGGGTTGGCCGCAGAGATGGGATGGTGAAGAATGCATATCATAGATACGATCCCAGTGTTTGCGACTTTCGAATTGAACCGGAAGGAAGGAAGTTTATCAACCGCGGTGGTCCCAATCAGGAACGTACGGGTACTGTAACTACATACATCAGCCGAGATGTATGCTACAGTCTTTACTAGAACTTCGAACGTTGTGACAGAAAGGCGTACCCAATCTTCTCGCGAGCGATAGAAACAGAGTATTTGCCTCCAACGAGTGGCCAAAATTGAAGTGCTATATTCCCCCGATATCTTTTCTGTAAATGCATGTCAATATGTCGACGTAGATACGGGGTTCACGAAGTTGAACCAGGCGTATATGGGGTATTGATATATCATATGTTGGGCAATGTCGGGCAATGTCCCAAGTGCAATGATATATCAGGCTGGGCAATTGCCCACCCTGACCCTCGTCCACCGGGACTGATGCATCAATGAGAAGATCAAAACTCTTAATCCCTTTCAGACGGATCTCCGCGCGTACGCAGGGCACTTTGCGGCGGCGTTGTATACGCCGACTGGTCCGTGCGCAAAAGTCGCTTGATGTCGCATCAAAATTGACTAATCTGCTTGCGCTTGTTATGATCCAATTGGCCAACTGCTTCTGCTTCCTGCCACCACCAGCCGCCACGAATCGCTTTCCTGGCCGCTTGTTGGTCCCTCCCTCGGCCAATTCTCTGTACTACTTGATCCGCAATGCTTAATGATGCTGTGAACAACCAGTCACGCCCTGAATTGGCCTTCTTATGGTGCTTTCCACCCGCCCCATTTGTCCTCCTGCGCTCCTTCCTGGCGACCGGTTGTGTGGTTCTTGGTGGCAACGTCTCGAATTCACTATGCATATACTGTGGTGCAAGCTCCGGCCTCAAACTATGTCGCTGATCCTGTCATCCTTGTTTTTCGTTTCAATCTCGGTGCTTGCGCGGCCTCTGTCAGCACCACTCGGTCTGTTCTACGGTGTACGGCTCACGGTAAGCCTTACCTATCATATCCTCCCCAAACCTTGCAGCTGTTTCGATTTTTGTCCGCCTACCACACTCCGATCACCACCCGACGTGGCATCGATTGTCTCCTTCTCCCATGTGCTTCTGTTCCTCTTCAGCTGGACCTGGGGGATCTTAGCTGCTACTCCATCCCATGAAGAGATCGTTGGCGACTTTTTCAACAAAAATGGGACAGCGGGTGGCAGCACCTCAGACCACACGAATAATTGGGCCGTGCTAGTCTGTGCGTCGCGTTATTGGTTCAACTATCGTGTTCGTTCAGATTATATCCAAACATTCTACCGCTTACGCGTGCTAATAGCATATGGCTAACGCGCTGGGCATGTACGTTTTGAGCTAATTTACTTGACTAGGGTTGAGCTTGTGTAGGTACCGCACGGTAAAGCGCCTGGGCATCCCTGACTCCAACATCATCCTTATGCTGGCGGATGACGCTGCATGCAATTCCCGCAACAAGTTTCCTGGCAGTGTGTACGCGAAACCCGGCCGCGGCCTCGACCTCTACGGCGACAACATTGAGGTCGATTACCGAGGCTACGAGGTGACTGTGGAGAATCTTCTACGGGTGCTTACAGGTGAGTTTCTTTGGGGAGGAAATATAATACAATAAACATTATACCGTGCATTCTCAACAACCTTCAGGCCGCATGGAGCCCTCCGTCCCGCGCTCGAAGCGCCTTCTCACCGACGCACGCTCGAACATCTTCGTGTACATGACCGGCCACGGCGGCGATGAGTTTCTCAAGTTCCAGGACAACGAGGAACTCAGCGCGTTCGATCTCGCCGACGCGTTCGAACAAATGTGGCAGAAGAGGCGGTAGGCACTGAGGCAGGTAATATTTTCATCCGGGAGCTGAATTTGTCCTATATGTAGGTACAACGAGATCTTCTTCATGATCGATACATGCCAGGCAAACACCATGTACTCCAAGCTCTACTCACCCAACATCCTCGCTACAGGCACCGCCAAACTCGCACAGAATTTGTATGCCGTGCGTGTTTCGATTTCTTTCCGCGCCATCTTTTAACCTTGATTATCCGCTGATTATGCTGAAAACTCAAACTTCCTCCAACACAGTACCAAAACGACCCGGACATCGGCGTTGATGTGATCGACCGCTATACGAACTTTGTTCTGGAGTACATGGAGCGCGTCAACAAGACCTCCCATGACACCTTGGAGGATTTGGTACGTGGTTTTCGTTCATTTGGCTTACCTTTCTTCCCTCTTTGTTCTCCATTTCCCATAATCCTCGTCGAAACTTCAAGCCTCAACCTGATACTTATCGTCCCTGCCCCAGTTCGCTACCCTCGACCCTGCCCTGATCCACTCCGAGCCCGGCGTGCGCACGGATCTCTTCGCGCGCCCGCTCGACACTGTCCGCATCACAGACTTTTTCGGCGGTGTCGCACAGGTAGAAGTTCAAGACCGTGGCGAGTCAATGGTGCCTCGTACGCCGGTTGATGTGCCCTCTTCCAACTACGAGGATGCTGTCGAAGAGCGTGCTGCCAAGAAGCTCAACCCGCCTGCGCGGATACATCCCCAGACACAGACGCAAGTGCAACGACGGGAACCGTGGCGCGGCGTGGGTGCGTGGGGTGGCGTGGTGCTGCTTGGCGCGCTTGTCGGCTGGGTTGGGCGTAAAGGGAGAAAGAGAATGTAGGCATGTTGATTCAGTCCACACCGATGTCGAACAGATGGGGTGTTCATGGTGAATGAGATGTCGCGCCCTTCGGGACATCCGCAACAGCAATGTCGAACGCAAATGCTCCGTCAGCAAAGCGGACCTTGAACGCGTGCCAGAGAGTGTCCGGACTGTAGAAACTGGACATGCAGCCATCAAATCTCCGTTTGAGCGACAGGCTGAGTTATCGTTTACATCGCCTTTATTTACGTATACTTCCTTCCACGTAGGCTGCACAACCGACGCCTTACTTTTCGGAAGCATCAAGAATGAGGTACATAAGTACTGGCTTCGCATTCCATGTAGAGCGAAGTCTTCCAAACCACACGAGAAACGGTCCCCAAATCACCACCATTTCAGAATAGCCCTGTCGTCTGAGGTACCGGAGTCAACGCATCACCTCACGGTCCGGAAGACCGATTAGAGGTGAGTCCTTTTCCAAGGCATTATTCGGGCATCTCGGGATACATAAGCGATTGTATTTCAACGGTCTCGTGTTCGGGCATCTCGGGATGCTGTAAGCAGTTGTTCAACTTTGTGCATTTGAACACCAAAAGACAGGGATAATCATAGGAAGTGGCCGCAAAAGGCGGGTCACAAACAGGCGAAGAAACAGAAAAACGGACTCGGAGGCAACTCGGAGTTTTACGTGGGAATGGACGGTCACTTGTCAAGTCCCCAGCCAGTCGATACATAGGCCACGAGGGATTTGATAAGCTAAAAAGGCGACATTCTCGGTCCCCGATAGCTGTATGTGAAAAATAATCGACCTCATACTCCCTGCCATTCTCCGCAGGCTTCATTCTATTCTCATCATTGGTGTGTGAGAAGATTCCATAACTCCTGATTCCACTGTATCCAATTAGATCAGGCCTGCCGTTTCCTAACTCAGACTCTGAGTACGCCGGACTACCTCCACGTGCTTAGATTGTTCAGCAGGCTACTCGTACGACTATTACAATGGGACCCCCCCGCACAACTCAACTCCAGCCTCTAAGCTTCGGACCACGGGGATGGGTCAGAGCACTTACATGGCAGGTGTTTCCCTGACCTCGGACACCCCGGGCACCCACCCTCTTGTGGTCGTACCTGTATTCTCATCTTATACGCCGACCAGGGTCGTTTCAACATTAGAAGTCTTATCTATAGCCAGTAAACGAGCGTATGTGTTGCGATGCCAGTTGCGTCCATAGTCAATTCAGACTATGTTTCGACAGTGTTGTGTGATCACGTTCTGAAATTTGCGACCTACCAGTAAGTGATTGCTCATTGTCACTATAAGTATCTGGCATCTATTCATTGAGGGAAGTTGTCAAAATACCTTTTATTCAAGTTTGACTCAAGCTGACCTTTTCCGGCTTGCTCCATCAGGTTGGGAATACTTTGATCCACTGGCCATAACAATTGAATCTGTACCCATATTCACATCCCTTGTGGACATCGGACCGCGAGTTGTATCAGCACCTTATCTCCCTTGAAGAGTGATGTGCTGACAGTGCGATTGAAGACCCATTGGCGTGACGGCGTCTAGAAGCCAGCATTACTTCGCCTGTTAAATACTGCTGCAGCAATACCACTATGAATGCAGCTCCCTTGCTTCCCCATTCCATATCATGCCAGACGAGTCCCAAGATATTGCGATCTTCAACGCTTTGAGAGTGGGGGCGGTGAGATTCCTTTCCCCTACTTTATCACCATACTCATCTATGCCCAGACGTACAGCACATGTAAGTCGATCTCCGCAGAGGGCAGTTTCTTCTCAAACCCTTCAGCGGCGATGTCGATGTTAATATGGGACTGGCTCTTGTGTCTTTCGCAAGAGGTGACATTGGATTATGTTATGCTGATTATGTATGCACTAACTTCACCGACCCCCAGTGGAGATACATCTGGAAATCAAACGGAAGGATCACCGTTAAGATTCTGTATTGTCTCGTGCGGTATTACACGCTGTTGTGGGCGATCAGTATGTAACCTTCAAAGATATTCTTCACCACAGGGACTGATGGTGAAAGCAGCATCACTGCTATGTACGCATTATTTGTGCTTTCGTGTATCGTGGGAATATATAGTATTCATCCAGGGTCAATTGGAAACTGGAATGAATCGGGAGTTCCAATGGCTTTTACATAACTTACACGTTGGCTAACTTAGCTAACTTCCTCTAGATCGTGCGCTCGATATGCACAAGTTACGCCTGTGGTAGCTGTCGTTATCCCACTCGCAATCGAACAAGGTGCAAAGCTCCATTCACATTCGCCCCGAGCTTAAGAAACTATGACGTACAGTTCTGGCCCTACGGTGAGCTAATTCCCGCGCTGTAATCAATCCTTAGATTGACACTTTAGTGTATACGCCCTCTACGGCTGTGATCGTAAAATCGGACTATTCCTTGTCGGCCTACTTGCAGTTTTTTTTGGAATTATGATCGCTATTTCAATACTAGCGTTTGATTGTTAGTACTCCTCCAATTCTGTTTTCAATTTCTGGACACTACTCCCATCATATTTAGATCTGAGGCTCCCCTTTTGGCCGGGACCTTGTGTCTGTGCATCTCTTTCTTTGTAGGCTCGACTTCGCTGTAATCACCAAACATTCCAGTGACAGGAGGATCATCTACCGGTGTGCCTCACCTCATTTTTGCATTTTTTACCGCACCAATGTGGGTGCATAGAACCCATTCACTATGTTGCCTAAAAAGTACAGGGCCCTTGACACGACTATGACTGCCATGACGGTGTACAGGCTTATGATTGAGAGTCGCAACGGGGGAACATCCTCCTTGATGACTCGCATGGTGCGAGACAACCTCTTTTATTTTGTTGCCATAACTTCACTCAATCTGTGAGTCCGCTACCACCTGGAGGCATTTTTCGATTGACGATATCTAGTCTCAATGTGATATTCTTTCTGTGTGTTGACTCTGTAAAGCTTTACTTGTTGATAGTAAACCCGATTGCAGTCAAGCCAATGAGTGGTTAAAAGCCATCAATGGCCGCATGAGCCTCCAAATTACAAGCGTGCTCTGTTGCCGATTGTGCGTAAATTTCTGTCCTCCATTTATCAACTACTGTAACTTGGTAACTCCTTTAGAATTTTAAGCATTCGGGCCCAGAATGACCGGTCAGGAAATTTCAGAAAATTCAGCAGCAGTCGTGGGAGATGGGTCACAGATCTTTTTGAAAACACCGCGGTGGTTCAACCCAGGAGAGTTCACACAAGACCAGTCCTAAATGCAAACCTAGATTTCACCGGAGCGAAAGGTAAGTCTCTTGCGTCTCAACATTTGATTTTACATGAAACACTACAGATGTAACTGAGAACAACCAATCGAGTGGAAATTCAGGGGCATAATTTCTGGTTCGGTTCTGTGTGGATATTTGAAGGCAGAGGGCACCAGAAGGAGCTTCCATTTCGTTAGGCAATTACCAGGTTCCACAGTAGGAGATGGGAATCTCGAACGAGATAGAGTTCAAATCTTGAAGAGGCACCGATGGGAAGAATGGTGTTTGGGATTGGAATAGACGGCTATTTACGTAACCAACCAAGAGAAGATTCAACCACACAGGAGCACATCTTCAGATTGAATGTCGATCTGTCTGGGAAGGCCTTCCGTGGAACGAGTCTTGCGGACCCACTCACAGCCGTCACCCCATCTCACGGCTGGGTTTCCAGTCGCGCAAGAATTGCGCAAGAATGGATCTCGAAATCTGGATTTGCCTCTTACAAGTGCGTTGTATTTCCGGCTCCAGCGCACCGCACGGGCAATGAAGGAACGGACGCCGCACTCGTATCTCAGGGGCCTGTCGCAAGCGGCTTCCTTTACCGAGCACCCGCGGACCTCATGGTAAGTACACGAGTTGAGGCACTTGTGCTGCTCCACCTGAAGGCAAGTGTCGCAAAAGGCCGATCTCGAAGATAACTAGGTATGGGCAAATAGAAGCCCGGATAAGCCTGTAAGTTTTTTCGGGGGTTTATAGACCTCAGAATGGCGCTATCTTGGGTTATAAGTACTTACGGGGCTTATAATGCGTATAGGTAGTTATAAACACTTATAAGCAGCTATAAGGTAGTGGCCGGGAATTCGGTCAAAAGTATTCTCCCCTCTTATTTCTGATTTCACTGTCCTCGACTCCAAGCGTCGTCAGTCCGAACCAGGCCAACCAAAGTTGAAGTTATGTAATAGTAGTAGTAGTAGTACAGCAAGTGGTTTCATTTTTTCTTAGCTAAGACTAACATGCATACATGGGTGTCACATTTTGGGATGACATCAACAGAATAATGTACCGTGTTTGAGCCACCGGGTGGAGCTCCACTTTGACTCCACAGCTCTCGGCAAGCCCAAAAAAAGCTTTTCAACCAGCGTTGACTTAAGAGTTGATCCCCATGCTGATGCCCTAATCGCATTTTTGAGGTATGCAGGATGTTGAAAAAATTGTTGGAGGTTGCCCTGGAGGGGGCCAAATATGAGATCTTTATGAGTACCTATACTCGAGCTATACCCCACCGTAATCTGTGTATAACTCACCTATAAGCCTGTAAGCCTTCGTAACCCCTTATAGTCCAGCTCGGCCTTTTGCGACAAGCATTGCGCTACATGTGGGAGGTCTAGCCTTGAGACCTACCGATTCTTAAGTACGTAGCTTGTAAAACCAGAGACTGGGGTAGTGATACATCAGCCTCTCTGATCCAGAGACCGGTCAGGATATATCAATGTCTCTGTTGGGAGACTTGCTTGATGTATCACTTGAGAGACATGCACAGGCAGCCACCAGGCCATTAACAGTGGCTCTCGCCGCTGTGCTGCATAACGAGCAGCGCTATCCGCATTCAGCACATAGCCATCAAAATTGCTTGCCGTCGTTGATCACGATGTCAACGATGAGCACAAAATGTGCCCGTAAAATCGCAAAAAAATGCGATTTATGGGGGCGGCTAGCGCGATACGGAGCAGAGTATAAGTAAAGTATACATCCAAATTCAATGGTTTTAAATGCCGGTTTCCCCCTGATCCAACCACTGCCGCGATCTGTACATAAAGACTGCAAAATGACATTGTCTTGTACAAACACTACTGTAAGATCAATGGCTCATCGGAAATGGGCGGCCGTATGCTGCTATGCGCCTCTGCCGTCCGTGGCTCATCGAAATATACCGCTTTGGCATCATTCGGGCAGCACTCTGGCACCGTGCACTTCCGCGCTCGAATAGTACCGCCGATACTTATGCAGCAATCCAACCTTCACCTTTCCTCCACAATGCCATCTCCTTTGGCAGTGTTCCCGCGAGCAGATGGCGACTAGGCCTCATCACCCCTACTGTCGCTCTTGCGCTCGTCCGCCAGGTCCGACGCATGCACACACCGGAAGGGCAGCTGATCCTGACAGGCCCAGGCTCAGAACATGCACGTATGCCGTGTACAACCGCACACAGTACACAGTTGATATGCACAGCTGGGAAATGTCCCATCCGAATCCTGGCGCCCCCGCTGCGCCGTGAATCTGGGGAAACAGGCGGGGGACGGCGGACAACAGAATACACTTGTAAACGCGCCGGGACAGCATGCACACGACGAAATGTAGCAGTAACATTAAAATGCAAATACACTGAATGAGCTGGAGATTTGCGGAAACGGCTCGCACGGAAAGGGATCGAGGGGTTGTACGCACTAGGTGATTGATATGCAGTCCCCCGATGCCCCGTCGTTCCTCCGTTCGGCCCTGGCTGCGTTTTGACGCCAGAATTTTGGTACTTAGAGTGGTTGCCAAAAGCAGCTTGTTTGAGGTCAAGGAAAGCTCCGGGAGTCGCTAGGTTTCTCACGAAGTATCCGTAAATCATGCAGAAGATCACCGATAAGCCCTAGGAGCGGATACAGAGAACACAGACGATGATTCAATGCAAAATCCTAATAAAAGAGCATTATATAGTTTTGTGGGGACTTTGGTCGGGTTGAGGTTGAAGTTCAAGTATTTGGATGCATTGCCAAAGTTTTGGGGGTTCCGCCGGTAATTGTAGACATCTTTTGCTTGAAGTCGTGTGGTGGGAAAGAGTAGGGCTTCGAACCGTCCGGCTTTGTGACGGGTTGACGGCCCGTCGCGACGGGACGGGTCCCGTCCGTCCAGCTTCAAATCCGCAATTTGAAACGGCCGGGTACGGGACGGGTCCTGGGTGTATGTGCCCACAAAATTCCTCTAATAGCATCCGAGTTGACATTTCACTACAGATATTCACCTTCTGTACATATCCGTCAGTCGAAAACAGTTTTATTTGGCCATGATCCCTTGCATTCATTGCCATATCGGACATCTCGGTGTTGTTCAATAATTGATGTCGTGTGAATTTTTTGTTGTTCCGTCAGTTTTATGCGCTCAGATGGCGACGTGAAGCTTACAGTATGTTCGCAGACCTCTTATGATAGCTGATACCTCATTTTCACGCAAAGATTGACACAAAATAAAATTCAACTACTGCTCACCCATAGAAGCCGTCACGACGGCCGTCAACCCGTCAACGGACGGCACCCGGCCGTCAGAGAGTTCGAAGGTTCATGGTGACGGCCGGGTGGCCCCGTTTTGGACACCCTGACGGCCGTTTTTCTGACGGCCGTCCCGTTTAACGGCCGGGTCGAAGCCCTAGGAAAGAGTAAAAGCAGTAGTAGTCAGCTTTCTGACGTGATCACAAAACAGACGCAAATAACTATCAGCCTTTCAAAGTTCATGTTCGTTCGTCACTCCTGATACCTGTAAGCAAAGTCTGAATCGAAATTACGAGCCAAATATCTCATTTTAATACAGGACCAAAAATGCGAGATTTTAAAATCAGCCACCGGAAAACCTGCTGCGATTGCCCAAAAGGAACGGTTAAAGCGTCGGTTTGAGCCGAGGAAACACCTCGAAAAGTCAAACCAATGCCTCGGAGAAACATTTCCGTGGAACAGGAGGGAAACAGCTCAACGGCAATGCCCAAGTATGGTTTTCCCCGGAAAATCGACTTCTCCGGAATGCTTCAGACACTAGAAACAAATTCTGAATGCACAGAACACGATATTGAAGCCAGAAGAGTCCATTGACACGAAAAAGTCACGAAAAGAAGGGTAATAAATCATCAGGAAATCAGAGAACCCGTCGGTGGTAGCCGGGAAATTTTTTTGTGTGTGTTTAAATACAATATTCGAGCTCTCCGAGTCAAACCGATTCCGAAAATATACGAGTTCATGTTCCGGAGGGCTCTGGTTGAAAAGTTGCACAAAGTGCGAATGTTCAAAAGCAGATTACCCACTATAGTAGTACCCCACCTTTCGACCCATTTCATGTTCGGAATTAAAAATTCCGCTGTAAAGGATCAAAAAGGATTCGAAAAGTGTGTGTTGAGATCGTGTGTATGTTCATACTACCTCAATAGCGACAAAAAGCTCTTTGAGATAGGAATTTATATCGAGGAGAAATTGGCTTGGCACACATTTCGAGTCAGCCGGCCGTCGTACGGGGTTCGAGCATTGCAAAACATACATTGATTGGTTGTAGTAGATGTACAGTGCATAGGAAAAATACGAAACAAGCATCTAAGAAAGAGAAATCAAAGGAGAAATCAAAGAAAAAACTGAAAATCACAATGCTCGAACGAACAGGAGACGAAACGTGCAACGGGTGTTGTTGCCTGTTGTATGAAAGCAGCGAGGATGGTAAAAAGCCGTCAGCATGTGGATGAGCGAGTTATGCACACACGGAGAGAACGGGAAAGGGCAGGAGGGAGGATGGATGTCAACGTCAACAATAAGTGCAGAGGTCGAGCAATGGTGGTGGGATCCGCGGAACTGGGCCGCGGCGCAGCCTAGATATCGAGGTTACCTACTGCGCGCAAGGTTGTCCGTTGGGAGCACGATTGAGACCCCGCCGGTGAACCGCAGCTATGAGGTATAACGTCAAGACGGAAATGGGGCCGGGAAAACATTTGAGCGGCAGTTGGTACAGAGCTGTGGGGCTCATGAATCTGTCGCATGGATACCGAAGCGGGATCGAGCGTGGCAAACGGGGAGGCTGCGATGCGAGCCAGGTGCGCACCGTTCGTGCTGCTGGGATCGAACGGGGGATGCAGAGGGGCGGAGATGGTTGCCCGAGGCATCACGGATCGTGGAGGCGACGCTGGTGGCGTGGGGAACGAGCCAGCAGCAGCTGCGCGCCGCGGAGCTACTAAAAGGCGGTGGGCAGCTTTTGGCGCCGGGAGAACAAGTGGCACCGTAGAAGGGCGGCGGAGCATCTGGGTCGCGTAGTCCACAGTGAAGGGTGATACAACATACACAGGCAGGGCGCCAGGAGGTGCGGGACGGTGGGGCCGCGTGGTACGGCGCTGAGCGGCTATCGCCGTACAGAGCGAACGAGTCATCGTGAGGAGTTGAAAATTGGGAAGTAAGGTGTGACGCACTTCATATTGAGGCTGGTGGGGCTCAGCGACTCGCAGAGCCTGTGAATCCTCCGCACAGCAATCCTGGTGATACCCCTTTTTGTGCAAGCGCTAGGGAGCTAGCCAGCCAGCGAAAACGGAGGAAAGCTGTCGCAACCTGATTCAGGAACCTTGTAGTGGGCGCCGCAGGTAGTTGGGGCTTCCAGGGTACCTGGAGCGGCGTAGCGCGGCGCCAGCGTGGGCCACCTTTTCGGAATGCCGAAGCCCAGTTGAGACGATTGGCGACACAAAAGCGGTACCGTTGAATGCGCCGCCTCTGAAAAGGTGGCTGGACACGTTTACGGCCGGCTGGAGGAACGGGAGCCAGTACGGAGGGAGGATTGAGGATGGGGGAAGGAGGCGAAGAAGGCTGATCATAACAATGGTAAATACACCGCATTTAGATTGCCGATGCGCTTTGACGCACGGACCATGAGGCGCGAAGGATGCGCGGCGACAGCGGAGCGGCGCATGCGCTACGCGGGCCAAGCGAGGCACGTGAGTGGCGGAGGCAAGTCTACGGACAGAGACATTGATATATCCTTGCATCTCTCTCAATAAGAGAGCAGTGATACATATATATATACATCAGATCCCCACATACGCCTGCTTGTAATTGTCAAGGACCCAAAACACCGTAGTAGAATCCGAGCCGACTCCACTGTAGTGGACAGCTGCTTTGACTACTTCTAGTTAGGTACAGTAACCTCTGAATAGCAAATCAAATCCAAGTAGAACTATCTTGCTTCACTAAGTTTCTGCATATGGGCATGCATAGCCAGGAAAGCACACATACAGTGTGAGAAACTGTTTGGAATGCTTCTGCAGACTAATTTTCATTATCCCAAACGCTCCAAAAAAAAAAAAAGAAAAAAAAAAGAAACTGTTCAGTTTCAATGTCTCAAGCAGATTCCGGCGATTTCCGGGCACTGAAGTAATTCATGACTGTGCACAGTAAGTAGTGGCGGGTGCGAAATGCAACTTGGCTAAACTGCAGAATGCCTGGACACGTAGTGTTCCGGGTTCTTACACCAATGATAATTGCCTAGTTTGGTAATTTTCGACACAGCCACCTCCGCTTCATCTCTGGTCCGGGCTGAAGTAGCTCGGTTGACGTAAGCCCCGCCAAAGTTCCTCAGTTGACGTAAGCTTCCTCGGTTTATGTAATGTCGGCTGGTTTGCTGGTCCTTGTTGGGCCTTCTACATATGGTATTTAAGCACGTCTGACTTTGTTGATTTTTTTAAAACTTTTCCCACTTTGGCTTCGTGGTGCCCCCCATCTGCTCCGCGGCCCGCCCACCCTTGAAATGTTGACCCACGGGTTTTTCCGCTGGGCACTCTCTGTGGGCTGAGTGGTCTGCTGTTCGTGCAATTTCTTGGTGATCTGGCGCAAGGGTCATTTCTCGCGAGGTAGTTATTTGGGGGTGTTGGTGAACAGCTGCATCTATTTCTTCTCTCGTCTTTTGGCATTCTAGTTTGGTTATACTTCTGTTTGGGAGGAAATGGGTGAATCGGGGTTTTCGGGGTACGGCCGGCTGTAGCAACCCTGCGCCCTGAATGGGTTTCTGTATAACAAAAGTTTGGATGAGATAGTGTTCTGTTTTGGTTCTAATCAGGGTCCGACTGGTCAGTTTGTCAGTGACAGTCACTTTCCTGTCAAATTTCTGTGATCCCGAATGATTCGGTATGTTGTTATAAATCTGCTTTGTGAAGATGTAAAGTAAATAAAGGGGATATCCTAGTAACATTTATTATGCTGAGACATACACTGTTGTTTCTCCAGGAGCTAGGTGTAGCTTGGCGGCTTTCGATCTTTTTTTGGCAAGTTGTGTTACCCAGATCTCCGGTCAGGGGTGTGGCAGCACCGTAGATGTCAACTCTCTTTTCTGTCTCATGGGTGGTAATCGGCTGTAGTTGAGGAGAGTCTCTCTGTTACTCTCTCTTTGTAGTCTTATGGCGCAACACTTTTATCAAGCAATTTTCCTGTTGATGGTATGGGGCTCATGAATAATGATCTCTGTATTCTAATTCTTTCCAGGACGGAGTCCTACCGTTGTTCAGCTGCTCACCAGGTCTCGGTTTTTATTGGATGTGTGTTTGCCGGTCTTTAGCTCAGGCAGTTTTTCTAGCGCAACCTCTGATGGTGGACTTCGTATCCCGCATCCAGAGGTTCATTTAATGGTCACATTGTTTTGCCTGTTTCACGTATTTTCTATTCTCATACTGTCATAGTCTGGGGCTCCGGATATAACTCAGGAGTGGAGATATTGTGTTAGTCTGTGGTTTTTGCCTCTGTTACGTCCTTCATAATAGGGGCAGTCAGAGTAAAGGATTATGGGGAGATTATGGAGGGATTCTGACAAGGATTCTGACAGGATTATGGATTTATTAAACTCCCATAATCACTCATAATCCTTGCATAATCACAGTCAATTCTGACTGCCCCCGGGAGTTGAGGATTATGCTTGAATTATGGTCCGAGGATTATGTCCCGGGGATTAATCCTTCAAAGCCATAATCCCCCATAATCCTTGATCCTTTCTTAAATGCCTCCAGAGGAAGGAAGGAAGGAAGTAAATTAACCGCGGTGGTCCCGTTGAGGAAACGTGCGGGTACTATACTACGTACATGAGCCTAATGTACGCTATAGTCAACTACACCTTCGAACGATACGATAGACGGAACTCAAATCTTCTCACGAAACAATAGGTGTAGAGGGCAAGGGAAGGGAAAATCTACGGAATATTATATCCGGCGGGTATGTGTCGCTGGTATCTGTCGAATAAGGCAAGCACATCGCAGACGTACTTTGCAACCCGTGCAACCGCCCTACGTGAGGAAACTATGCGCCGCAAAAAATTGTAGTTGTACATGCGCTTGAAAGCATCTTCCAACTTAATGTCGAGTTCAAGGATGTCAGCCAGGAAACATTCCCGCAATTGCACGAGGGGAGGGTGAGCCTGACATCCAAGAAGAGCATGAGCTTCGTCCTCAACCGTGGTCAAGCAAAAGCAGCACAGGCGCTCCCCCCGCGGTATAGCCAGCCTGTAGCGAGCCGGGTAACGAAGTCGTTCGACACTCAAATTGTGATCCGAAAGCAGTAGACGTGTGAGTGCCTTTCGGTGCGCAGGGATTGTGACCATAGTCAAGTAGTGCCGGCGTCGGCGGGTTACGAGAGCATAGCTCTCATCGACATGTTCCAGGCGATTGCGCAGGAGGTGTGTCTTCTGTAGGTGGTCGATATCGAACTGCAGGTCCGCATCGACAACCTCTGCCACCTTTTTGATGATGGCGTCGATAGTCTCGGGGCACAGGAAATCAGCAGGAAAAATCCGAATGGGTGTTGGGAGCGTGCAAAGCATTATGGCAACGTCACCCGCCCATCCAGAGCGACCTGTCGCGAAGAGATCGACCGAATCCAAGAGAGCATCACGAACAGCACGATCATCATCAAGCTGCACCATGTACCGCAGGCGGTTGAGAGCCTGCAGAAGGCGTCGGATCCGTATGGGCATCAAGCCCGTTTCTGTGAAGAGTACAGCTAGCATCGAGCACGAGTTGATTCCCAGCAGACGTCGAAGGTAAAGGTGCTGAGCCTCGAGGTGTTCCTCGACCAGGCCAGCATCAACGTCGAGGCAGAGATCTGCACCCGAAATGAGATAACAGTCAACACGGGCCATGTACAGAACCAGGCCCTCCTTGATAGGCAGAGACCCAATTCTATGCTTCATTGCAAAGGCGGCATTGCTGGCATTCCTAGCTTTGGCGGCTTTAATAGAATAATTAAGAGAAAAAATGTTTGCGGTCGTCGAAGTCAGCCAAATGCCAACGTATTTGAAGGCGCTGACAAGTTCCACGACCAGGTCGCCTAATCGCAGGACGGGGATAACACTCGGAAGCGGACCCCAGATCATCCACTTTGATTTCGGTGCGCTGATATAGACTCGCTTGTCTTTGCACCAAAACCAGAAGATGGTGACCTTGCGTTGGAAGTCAGGAAAGTCGGTGGACATAATGATATTGTCGTCCGCTTGTTCGGCCTGTGAGATTGCGCGTCTGTTTAATCGTACGGCGTCTGCAGAAGAGGCGTTTTGAGGATTATGAGTGATTATGGATTATGGGGATTCTCCCACGCTTTGATAAATCGAGAATCCTTCCAGAATCCTCAGGCATAATCCTCCCATAAATCCCTTACTCTGACTGCCCCTAATGTGTCCAGATACTCGATTGTGTCGATGGAGGGGGGAAATTCATTATTTTTCTGACCCCTTAGGTCACGGTTTATTGCCTCCTATTAATGAGCACATTCAATGCATGCAAGGCTCTATATCGTCTGCCTATAGTTTGGGAATATTTCGGATGCCGTATTCGACCGCTATGTTCAGCACATTTTCCCTGGGAGGTGGGAAGGCAGACTGCCCTTTTTTCTACGGATGTGACCCATCTGTTCAGGGAAAGGGCTCTGTAGTTTATAATTCTGGTTTCTTTGATTACCTTGAACCTAGTACCATGTACATCGACGAGGGAGAGGGTTACGTTATTTTTGCATCACAAATACCCGATCACCAAGTCGTTGTTTTGGAGCTTGTGTGATTGCATACCCTTACACCGTAGAGGAGATTGCATGTACAGATTACATGTACACTGTTGTGTGTTGCTCCCATAACAGATGTCCTTGAACCAGGGGTGTCCAGGCTCTGCCCGTAGGGCAATTATCGCAGAATCATTATCTTAGCCGCTCACTAATAGGTGTTTTTGGTATCAACACATCTAGTCTTTGCATTAAACATATGGTCTCTATATTGCTAAACCCGGTGTTTTAGACCGGAATCTGGATGTCCGGAGACGTGACATTGGTACTGGAGATAACCTTCGGCAGTAGTGTAACGACGCGTGTCGCTTGAATTTCTGGGCCCTTCGTCCCAAAATACCGTTCACTCTGGAATGTTCAGTGAGATAAGCCGAGCTGGGAGGGGATTCGAACCCATACCTCAAAGGACCAAACATCATTACCCCGGACCTATCGACCCAGGTCAGTTGGTTTAGACTCGAGGAGAGATCTGGACGTACCCAATTTCCGAGGCCATCGACGTACTCCAAGACTTGGGCATCAAGATCGGGGTTGTTGAAACGGGGAACCCACTTGTAGGCCGTGAGGAACTGGTCTACCAGTTTGTCGTGGAGATCCGAGATCCACATGAGTGCTGCGTTGAGGTTGAGATCGAGGGCGTGCATGACAATCGTTATGAGGTTATGTCCATCGTCCCCGCGAGCCTGTCTGGAATATTGTGCATAGGTAACATGGCGGCTAAAGCAGTCGTTCAAAACACACTCGACGTTGTAAGAGCACAAATCATTCCCGATGATGAGCATGTCGATGCTCGTGGCAGTGAGTGTTACGATGTGCTCGTTCTCCATTACCTCGTCCGGAATATTCATTCATATTTCGTTGATAGCAAACGAGGGCTTGGCGCCGATGGTGTCCCGCCGAACCTCGAAATATTCGTCAATACCGCGGATGTGATGCTCAGTGCGGTCCTCAGCCTGCTGAACAACCGAGTCCATATACAGTTGGAATGTATTGACGAAACGGCGCTGTGCGGTGGGCGTCGCAATCCGCATGGCATTCAACCAGAATCTAGAGTTCAATAAAGTCAAATCAGGATAAAATGCGTGGAAAGGATTGCTTACTGCCGTGCGACTTCACCGCCTATCCATTCAACCTCGGGGCGCGGGACGTGCGGGTTTTTGAGAGCGTGCATGATGATGTCTGCTTGAATCCTGGCCCCGTTGGCGTCAGCCACGTCGGAATATTCGTCGATGATGAAGAAAAAATTCATCAAATCACAGCCAACTCTACATCCATCTATCGAACACCGTCAAATTGGTGTAGAATACGGCGGATCGCGCACCTTTCTCAAGCAGCGGAAAGGCGAGTGAAGCCAGAAGGTCTGGTGGGTTGAACGCGCACATCAATGGGCGAGGAATCAGAATTAGAGAAGGAGAGGTACGCACTGAAGTCACAGCGATTAAAAGCTTGCTGTGAGTTGGAGCTGAACGCGCGGAAGGAGTCGCACCAAGCAGTGGACTCCTCCTTGCAGACCTGATAATGGGAGTTCATGTTGCGCGGCCACGGCCAGTTACGCAAGGTGTCCGGGATGCAGAACTGGGCGGCGGGCTGAAGAACAGTAGGAGCCATCTTGGTGCGAATGAGAATAAGAATTGTGAGTGAATGTGTGTTGTGCTCACCGTCTGCGCTCCTCCTTATATATGCCAACCACAATCTGACCATTACTGTAGAGTTTGAAGAACGACGCTGAAACAGCGCAAACCCCGCAACACCCTCGTTTCCGCTTGTTCAAGGCGGCCGCGGGGATGCCCTGACTGCAATTCGTTTGTGCGACGATTCGGAGCTGCGTCAGCGAGTCCGGTGAAGTTGTGACTGCGTTTGTGTTGAGTCCAGGCGATTTCCAACCAGGTTCAATTCCCTAAACTGAAAATAGTGGTGGCTTTGATCGCATCAGTGCTCGATGAGACGGATCACTGCAGCCACGCGAGGCACGGTTGCGAACACGTAGCTGCGAACCAGAACAGGTCTTCGAGGTTCCTTGCTGGATCCGCACCCCGCTCGAAGCCTCTGCGGCCGTACCGCAGCCAGAAGTCGCCCGTGAAAGTCGAATGTGCAACAACGCCTTCCCTTATCGTTAGCCTTAAAGGGATGCAGAGGATGGTTTGTGCTCGTCACCCTTTCTTCGGTTTCTACTCGTTCCTCCAGCAGAATCAACTTTGTGTCTTCCATAACGTCAATGTCGCCGTTCACGTTGTCGCTAGTTGGTCTCAAGGACGATCTATCCGTAACCAGTCTTTGGGGAATAGCCGCAATCCTTACCGCATACCTCCTGGTTTGCAAACTTAATGCATCACGCAAAGGAAAGCTGCCTCCGGGGCCGATGGGTCTCCCATTCGTTGGAAATCTTTTTCAACTTTCCTCGGACGCCTGGATACCGTTTACCAGCTGGCGCAAAAAATATGGTAATTTTTTCGAATGAAGCACAATTTTCCTTGCTCTGACATGAGATTTTTTCAGGCGATCTCGTCTATATTACTGTAGCCGGTCAGCCAATGCTGATCCTGAACTCCTACAAGACCGCTGCGGATCTTCTCGATCGTCGTGCTGGTGTATACAGCGACCGGCCGAAGTTGCTCGGTATGTAAATTTCTCTTTCTCCCTCTCTTCTACCCCACTTATTTTCTTTTCATAGTCGCCTCAGAGCTATTGACTGGAGGCCTGATGATCCCGTTCGCACGCTATAACGATGTGTCGGTCCTTCCCTACTGAACACTTGATATCCCCATTGATAGGTTTCTCTCAGCTGGCGCCGGATGCGCCGTGCAGCCCATGAAGGTCTCAATCCCCAAGCGGCCCGCAACTACTACGAGTTCCAGCAGAAGGAGGCGACCCTCCTCGTTGCGGGTATGCTCAATGACTCGCGCAACTGGGACCAGGAGATCAAACGGTATGGTCAACCTCCCTTGCAATTACTTTCCGTACAGAACCAATAATCTGCAGCGCCGCGTGTTCGATGATCCAAGGGGTCGTTTACGATAAGCCAACAATCGATTCCATCCACGATCCGGTTATCAGCTACGCCAACGATTGGATCGGGCGAATCGTCCGTGCTGCCCACCCAGGCTCGCACTATGCGGAGTATTTCCCTTGGATGAAGGTAGCTCGAAAAGAAGTCATTATGCGTTCATGATTAATCAATTCGAAATAGTATCTTCCCGTCGGTATCGCCAAGTGGAAACGCGAGGCGCTGGACTGGTATGAGAGAGATGGCATCTACTGGGGTGGCATGTACAAAGAAGTTGAACAGAAAATTGTGAGTAGACGATTTCGCTGCGCACCAGGGACCATCGACGAGCCGCATCTAGGCCGATGGTGATGAGCGCCACAGTTTTTCATCCACACTCGTCCGAGACGAGCGGCAGCTGAACCTCACTTGGGACGAGAATGCATGGCTCGCAGCTACTATCTTGTATGTTCCGTACACTTACTTTCACCGAGAAGCTCAGTGTTCACCATCCCATCCTCCTTCCTAGTGCTACCGGAGCTGAAACAGTGAGACACATCCAGTGATCCAAAACTTCCGGAACTAATTTCCGCAGACGAACAGCGTCATGGCTTGGTTCATCCTTGCAATGGTTCACAACCCTATTGTCCAGCAACATGCGCAGGAAGAGCTGGACCGCGTTGTGGGGCGCGACCGTATGCCCACGTTCGCAGACCGTGATCAGCTACCGTTTATTGCCGCCACTGTACGCGAGACGCTCCGCTGGAAGAGCGTTACCCCTCTAGGTGTTCCACATCGATCCATAGAAGACGACTGGTACAACGGTTACTTCATTCCGAAAGGCACTATCTGCATCGCCAACGCGTGGGCGATGAACAAGGATCCGGAGGCTTATGTATGTGGCATCCTGATCTCCTTGTGCACATCTTCAACTCCAGAACTCGCAGGGATCTGATGTCGACGAATTCAAGCCACAGCGATACTTGGACATACATGGCAATCTCGCCCCGCTCCCCCCGGCTTTGGCGGACACCAAAGACGAAGGTTGGTCAGATTCCTTCCTGTTATGCAATAAGTCTTGACTTACTGATATGACCAGGACATGCTGCATATGTGAGTCCCAGGTGCATCATCCCATCCCGTCATTAACACCGTGTTCACATCTAGGGATTCGGACGACGGTGTGTTGGACTTCCGGTTGATTGGATAAAATTGATCAATTTTGTAACCCAGAATCTGTGTCGGTCGCCACGTGGGCAACAACTCGCTCTTCATCGACATGGCATACATTTTGTGGGCCTTGACTATTGCACCCTGCAAAGACGGGAACGGGATACCCATCATGCCCAACACGGAGGGATACGTCAATGATGGCCTCGTTTTGTGCGTACATGTATTAAGCGATTGATGCAGGATAAACTAACTATACGCTTTCAATCTAGACGCCCTCTCCCCTTCCAATGCTCCATTAAACCTCGATTCGCCAGCGTTCCGGACATCGTCGAGCAGATGAGATGAGAGAATAATCATTCTTTATCCTGGTTTCCATTTTTTTTCTGCAGCCGGTTGGAATTATGTGCCACTATTTTCTATATTCAGCAGAGATCGCAATTGCAATCGCGGGTCGTCGTCGTCGTTTATGAGTAAAAAAATGAACTTGATGTGATTGCGTTAAAATTGAGTTCAAGCACGTCAGTCCCTCGATGCGATCACGAAGGACATGCACACCAAATTGCCCTCTAACGGCATACGGCGAGGGGAAGAAACTCACTTTGGGGTGACTTGTTGCGGGTGTCTAGTTTCAAACAATAATATGTGATCTGATGCGCATAAGCGATAACTACTGCCGCACAGTCCCACGGTTGTAGTTTTGACATTCTCTTTTTCCATAGTCGGATTCCATTGGGTCTCTGGTTTTGATTGCAGTTCCCTTGACACAAAAAAAACTCTCATGTCCTCTGTTTCCATGCTGCAGGCGAACAAAAGACATTGAACATGGTGGTTCGCTCTGGCAAAACTGCCATGAAAAACAGACAAAGTTACATATAGAACATCGCTACTGTCATCCATTTGTGGGTCGTATAGAGACGCTCAACTGGATCCCACCCCTGATGGAATGTTTCCGGTCTGCTTCAACCATTCATCATGTGTACCTTCCAGTCCGTCCTTAAACTTTGAGAAGGTGGAACTGGCATCATAGAACTCTTGTTTGATGAGATCCGCTTTCACTTGGCCTCTCGGAATTATGGCGCATTTGAATGGGCGTGGAACACTCGTCAATCCCTGATAATAGGAACTGAACGCCGAAGTGAAGACGAACGAAAACAAACACTCACGTCGTTGTAGTTGAACAGATCGATTGGAATGGGGTCTTTAGTCAAGGGGTCAATCACGAGGTTAAAATCAAATCCCCAGAGTAGATTCATAGTGTTCAGGATCTAAAGAAGCGAGTAATGAGAGCGTATCGCCATGAACAGATATGCTCACTAGTGAATTGCTTGCTAAGTTAATGCCGGGGCAGAACCTCTGGATTAACCGTGAGTGAACACTCGAGACTGTGATAATCGACGCGACGCACTCTGCCGCTGCCAAAAATCAAGTCGGCTCTGAAGTCTGTTGCATCGAAGCCCAGCTTAGTGCCGTGTTCGGTCAAGAGATAACGGTCAGGATCGAAGACTTCGGGATTGTCAAAGGCGTCTATCGCGAGTCAGTTAGTCAAGGCACTCTCAAACAGTAACGAACCTGGATCATGGAAAATGGCCCCTAATCGATAATAACATTTTCACAAGCCGCGTGTATGAGAAGTAATATAACTTACAAACGTTGACGAGAATGGTGGCTCCCCGTGGAATCACATAGCCCTTGTACTGAAACGAATGCAGGTTATAATATCATTTACCGAAACTGGGATTACCTCTTCTACCTCCAACGTGGCATGAGGGAGGCCCATAGGTAAGGCAGGTCTGAATCGGTGTGCCTAAATCAGTGGTCAATATGTGTAAAATGAGCAAATAAATGACTCGCATACCTCTTTGATGAGAGCTTGGATATACGTAAGATGTTCAAAATCTTCTAGAGATGGTACGCGGTGAATGCCAACTACGCGGTCGATTTCTTCATGAGCTTTACGCTGAGCCTCAGGGAAAGCCACCATCGCCAATACGAGACTCCGCAGGAACGAAGAAGTGGATTCTATTCCTCCTTCAATCAGAGTCCCGCCAAGATATCTAACGGCCTGGTCAGAACGATGTGGAGAAGTGCTCAAGGAAAGCAGACCCGACGTGATCGCGATCCAGACCAAGTACTTCCTGCCGCTCTAGAATCTCCTCAATGTAACACCCGTTACCTTCTCCCCTCTGCATGCGGCTCTCGCAGGCGTCCAGTAGGCCAAAGTATATTTTGCGTTGCTGATATACAACCTCTTTGCACGCGCGTTTCCATGGCGCCCATCGTTCGGGAAGGTACTTGAGCACCGGAAGGAAGTCGATGGAAGGATGTGCACCAGGCCTCAAAACCAGCGACCACTGTTTAAACATGCTGGAAACCGCCACGGATACTTTGGTGTCAGGTGGAAATCTGATTCCATACAGAAGAGACATGATGGTTGAATGAGAATAGCGAAAGATGTGGGTGTAAAATCCCTGTATGAAAGTGTCAACAACGTGTAGGCATTGACGAGGCATTGACGGGGACAAAGCACCTCGGGATCTCGTAATATGTCATACATGAGCTGGGCCGCTTCCGCTTTCTGAATAGGGAGATGGTTATTCGATGCCTGGGGAGATAAGAGGCTATGAGCCGCCTTTCGCAAAGTTCGCCAAGTACCCACTATCAAGTAAGCAGGAGAAATCGGAGGCTTTGAGCAGAGACGGACTATAGTGTGCCAGCCCCATATTTAGCCCTCCAGTGATCTGGTCTACCATATAATTTGAAGGACGATCGGCCGTCGAAGAGCTCCGTTTGTCCATCAGTTCTTTCACTGTAGTGGCTGAAGAGAGCACGATCGTAGTTCCGCGACCACGCTTGAGCTGAGGGTCTCAGGAGGTCAAGGTTGAACGAAAACGATGAATCGGCGACCTCACTGAATATATTGGGCCATACTCTCTAGCCCATTCCGTCAGCCTGGATGGCGTATCAGCTTGAAATGATAGTATTTGAGTTGCGTACTTGTATTGTGGGAACTGTGTCGGAAAAATATGGAGATTCCCTAGAATCGGGACAGTGGGAGGACCGGGTGGAAGGTTCTCTTCACGTTTTGCCATATTCAAAACCTGAAAAAGAATCCAGAGCACAATGAGCGCAACAGCGAGGTCGTAGAATGGGATAACCATGAAGGATCTGGACGGAAAAGGCGGCGGCGGGGAGTTATCATCAGACGGTGGATAGGACTCAACTTGAAGCATGCCAAGGAGAAGTAGAGGGGAAATAAGATCCGATGAGTTCAAAGCCGACGTCAGTGAACCGAAGGAATGCTTTAGTGAACCGAAGGAATGCTTTTCCCCCATGAGACGGCTCTCTGCTCCAGGAACATTAATACCTTGCAGAACCCGAGGGGCAGCGAGCAGAGGGATTTAACTAGAGGTTAGAGGTTTGCTCTGGATCCGGCTTGATTGGTCAAGGCGAAGCTATAGGTTCATCTACATCCACCGCGGCGCCGCCAAGGCCGGACAGAGCTAGCGCTTCCCTCCAACTGAAGTTAACAAAGTGAGGCGGCTCGCGAAGTTTGATGACGGAAGGCAACTTGATGCCATTATCTGCAGAACCTGACGGGCAGGAAGCTTGCTGAATCTGGCCTAAATCGAACCCGATCGGTCAAGGCGAAGCTGTGTGTGTAGTAGGCCCGTCTACATTCGCCACCAAGGCCCGACAGAGCTAGTTCTTTCCTTGAGCTAACAAAGTGAAACGGCTCTATGTGCGAAAGAGGCATTAGTAGAGGGCAACTATCATCTCAATCTGTGAATTTTTAATCCGCCGCCGGGCCGGCGGCAGTGCGGCACCGGCGCCACGTATGAACTCTCCGAAGCAACTCTCGAAGGCAATTGTTTTCCGCCAGTGGCCACGCCCGCCAGATTCCAGAAGTTGAAGCAGTCGTTTACAGGAATTGACTCATTCACAAATAGCCCAAGACTCGCGACCTCCACTTACGGCGGGATCCGACTGCTACTAGAGGCACTCAATGAGGACTCGGAGCTCAAGACTGCAAAATTGTAAAACCAGTCCCTATGGAATATAAATAGTAAATGCCGTGTCACCATACAGAACGATTCTGGTAAGCCTAATACTTATACCCCGTCGACGCCCGACCCCTCCAATCCAACTTCATCCTCTCAGCCTCTTTAGCTATGAGTACCGCCTCTCCCCAAGACTCGCGATATTTTGTGCCCGCAATCTCGGCGGAAAAGGAGCGGTGCGTTGTCATCATGCGGCGCCATGCCTCTGACAACATCCTTTCGACAGACTGGAGAAGCTATATGCGATGAAAAAGACCCTCTACGGCTGGTTGAAAGCGGTTCCGGACGCTGTCGACCTATCTCAGGTGGACACCGTCATCGATATCGGCGCGAGCACATGCATCTGGACCCTGGATCTGCTCTCAATCCCGGAAATCAAGGCTCGCCGGGGCAAACTACAAATCTACGCGTGTGATATCGACGCGGGCTTCTTCCCATCGTCCATCAATGAGGCAGGCACCACCGCATTCCAGCAGGACGTCACAAAGCCTTTTCCCCGCCAACTGCAGGGCATGTTTGACCTCATCCATGCTAGTTTCCTTGTCAGCGGTTTAACGGCAGAAGGCTGGATCTCAGCACTTGCGAACTGCCGGAACCTGTTGAGTAAATTGAGTAGCAATTACATGCGGGCTATAACTCAATCATATCTCAGAGCCGGACGGTATCATTCTTCTAGACGAAACTGATGCCCTGTTTCTCCCCGAAGGTTCTGAATCGGATGCAGCCCTGCTCGACGAGGACCCGAAGAAGCATCTCACAGGAGATACCTGGATTCAAAAGGCGAATTGCCTTTATACTGGATATGCTTTGGAGAAGGAGTTGATTGTTCGGTATGTTACAAGAATTTTTCTTGAAATTAAGTGATTTCACATCCCTGCTTTGTTGTCAGGATCACATCTCGCCTGGGATCCATGCTCGAGAGCGGCGGTTTTCGAGTCGAAGAGTCCAAGACCACCGCTATGGCTATGGGGCCGCTCTGCCGTTCTCGCCTCGGAGTAGCGGGCGGATCGCTGGCACAATATGAGATGTTTTCCGTTGAAAATGTGGAGCACATTCTAGCGCATACTGCGGCCCATTTGTTTAAGACGGGGACGCTGGAGGCTCCGAAAGGTACCAGAATCAAATCAGAGGCGGAGATGACAGCAGTACTAAAGGAAATTGGGGATGGGATACGCACAGAGGGAGCGCTTGCCCTCGTTCGCTACTTCGTTGCGAGAAAGGAATGATATTCATTTCGCATCTGGACCTTGTAATTTGGTGATGTTCACACTATGACTTGCTCCAATCACACTATATTTAATGATAAAAGAGGTTGCATGCAATTTAAATCGATGCTGAAAGGACCCAGATGCTCCCAGAAGGCAGAGGTGAAAAAAATTTGTAAAACTTAAGATAGTTTTCATCAAATTTCTCACTCTAAAACTTGAAATGTTCGCCGAATCCCTAGCAAGCTGAAGCAGCACCCAACATTGATCTAATTTCTATTCCACATATTTTTTGATGCACCAGATCCTGGGGGAATGATACATCGCGGTCTCTAGCAGAGGAATTAATGCGATGCATCCAGAGCTCTAATCAGAGCATCTCACGATACATCGCCTTAGAGGTCCTGCCTTTCCCAAAGCTCCAGCGTGGATCCTGCTGATGGCGACGAGCTCGATGCCTTCGTCGTCGTGATCGTAGCATCCGAATTGGGACGTGACCATCAAGCTCCTCTTAACGTCGTCGGCGGCGATGAGCACAAAATGTTCCTCTAAAATCGTGAAAATAATACTGATTGCAGGTAGCCTATCTAGCATACAGGACACAGTAAGATATAAAGCATATCTGTGCCGGAAACAACATGAAAGCATGGTTGGTTCGCCACACAGCCCAATTTGCTGCTCGCATGGGAGGGCCATACATGAGCACACGACGGCGAGACTTCACTGACGGGTACCCCACAAGCAGGCAAATCAGAAGTGGAGCCGCCCAGCTCAATAGCAGCAGGCCAGCGAGAGAAACGCATGCGGGGCCCGGTGTTCTCTGCGACAGGCAAGTCCAAGGAAGTCCTCCGTCCGGTATCGTGGTGCAGCCGTCCGCAGGCGGAGCCGACCCATGCAGCGGCATTTTCGCAGCTTCGGGCACTTTTACAGACTGGTTTTGAGGTGCTGGAAGGGCTCAGATCATCGAGCCGCTCCAGAATGTAAGCATGTTTCATTAGTTTGATGTTACAGTAGAAATATTGGCTCAAAATTGTTTATTTCCCTCAAAGTCGCGTCCGTGCAACAATCTGAGACACGTAAAACGACATCTGAGTCGATAGAACATCGTAGAATCCAATGGCGAATCAATTGGTAGAAAGAAACACGTAGAAATCAAAAGTTGAAAAATCAGCCTACCAAAGAACAGGTTCTCGTGAATCGAAATCGTTTTCATAGGAGTGGTTAAACATGAGAAAAGAACTCAGGGAGTCGGACCGTTTCAGAAAATATAAAGGTTTGGGCCTCAGAAGCTTCTTGAAAAAGTGTTCAAAAGGTGCATGTTCACAAGCAAATATTCAATGTAGCAAATATTCAATGTAGTAACAGGCCTTCTTTCAGCCGTCCATTTGTTCGGAACGAAAATTTTGCTCCCAACTCTTATAGAAACTTTGAAATAGTATATAATTGCATTCTGCAATGTCTTGCATGGCTTGAAGAGCATGAAAAGCTCGCAAGTGTTGGACTTCGCGTTAAAACAGTGATTGGGTGGAAGAACGGTAGCCCGATTCCAACGATCTCACGAGCTCAAGGGGTGGAAATCACGATTTAATTAGTTTTGGTGAATGTATACCATGCGACAAAAATACAGAAAATGTGTTCGATTAGTTGGTAGACAACGGGGCTACTCCTGGGGGGTTGAGAAGGCCGGGTATGACAAACTGTTATTGTGGTTGCGCCAGAGCACCTGGATGACTCAAATTTGGTTACTACGTGGAGAGAGGGGTAGGTTCTAACTTGCATTGTTGCTGAATGGCCAGCGGGAGGCGGGAAGAGGCGGGAAAATGTACACGTGACAATCGGCCCTGCAGCCACAAATGAAACGACCAATTGATCCTGAGGATTGTCAGCGCGCCGAAACTTCGGTGTTGGGCAGGCGGTGGATTCAACTGACCTAGTGCGAAGAAATTGGCAGGGCTGCGAGGCCTGGGAGGGCGCGCACAACGAATGGAGCAAGGATGTCGGCAGCAGCGATAGCGGCCATACCAGATCAGGTAAATGTACACAGCATAGCCAGAGCGATTATATAGCTAATGAATCGCTTTCCAGGTTGAGGCAATCCATCAGAGACGGTTGGAAGGCATGTGGGAGCGGAGAGCAAAAATCACGAAATCAATCGTTGAAGGCGCGCGGGCTTAGTAGCAGAGGAGGGAACATCAGAATACAAATTTGGTGTCTCACGAGTTCGCATGCAAAGTACTTCAGACAACTTGCGGTCTGCCTGGAGGTGTGTGGCGGTGGGGGACAGGAACACAAAAACAAGTGCAGCTCGGGCATGGGAAGAGCAGGAGTCTTGAGACCTATAGAGGCTGGTATGTCATCGGTATCCTGGCGAGAACGCATCACGGCTGCAAGCCAGTGGGCGGGGCAGCCGGTAGGGAAGTGAAATGCAATCAGCAGGCGGTAATACAAAAAAGCGAGTGTAGTCAGGGCGGGATCCAGCAAGGGTACTTGTAGTCCGGGATTTGATTTAGTGTATACCTAGGTTGGGACCTCAACCAGCCACCAAAGCAAACGGAGGCCAGAGCACCAGGAGCGCCGGTGTAGCCAGATATCCCATTGGCTGTGGGGCCCGTGAAAGATACCCTGGAGGCGCAAAAGCCCATTACAGGGACAAAAGAGTGCATCTATCGTCACGTTGCAGTGGTTAGAAGCCACCAGAAGCCGTAGTGAGCGAGGTGGACGCAGGAGGTGAAGGCAAAAAGCAGAAGTGATCGCATCATAATACAGACAAACAACCCGCGCCTGCACAAATTCGCACTTTTGACATGCTCATTCATTCTCATCCAATAACATGAGGTAAGCCTTGAATAACATGCAACATACATACAGTAACAACTACAGCCTGGGGGATGTACGGGAAAAACCTACCTAAATTGGCAGAGCGCCCCCGGCACAGCCACCCGACAGCGCCCCCGCCCTGCAAATGGCGGGGCGACGCCGCCTTAGATTAGCAACGGTGCGTGATCTCGGCGAGACTAATAAGGGCAACCTCTGAGGCGATGTATCGCGAAATCCTCTTATTAGAGTCCCTGAAGCATCGGGTTATTTCCTCTGATTAGAGTCCCGCGATGTATCAAAACCCCAGATACGCCTGTTTGATAGTCGGCCTCCTTATTACATGTAATACAATCTGCCCCAGGATGTGGTGGCAGACAGCCGTGGTAATCGCACATCAAAGCTGCGGACGTCCAGAGGCAAGGGGAAGTAATGCTTCCGAGGACTCTGCATAACAAGGAAATTGCGTGCATGGTACCCAGTGCCTAGTACCTACAAGCGGTAATTTTCTGAGCGGACCAGCACAAGCAAAGCACAAGATCTGCCCTCAATCTGCCCTATATATCGTTACGTTCTGTAACAGCAGATAAAGCGCAGTCAGGATTCGTAATACCATGCCAAAAGGAAATCCTATAAGACGCCGGCCTTGGATTGCGCCGTGCGGCGCATGACGAAGGGCCTGTTAAGCCAACATCAGATCGGACTCAGATCGGACTCCTTCCCACAAGGTTCCTCATGACTTCAACTGGCATTCGATCATCTCCTCATTACGCCCGCCGAGCTGCCCGCGAGACTCCGTCCGCAAGGCCTTTCTATTGCCAATGAAACTTCCTTGGTTGTGCTGAGCTTGCCAGATCCTGCGAGAAGCCGGGCGGATTAGTGCCGGAGGTGCAGTCTGAAAACGTACGACACGCATTTCGACAACATTTCGACGTAAAATAGTTGCCCTTGCGATGCTGTTGACTCTGCGGCCGTTGGTCCACCGGCTTAAACAAGACATCAGTTCTCCTCCAGGCCGATGCTCATTTGCAGCCTGAGAGTGAGTTCCATCTAGTACGCGTACAGAAATTGAAGTGGAGGATTACAGCGGCCGTTACCTTCATTACCTCTGTGCCACCGTGGCCTGAAGTGGGCACCCTTAAATACCACAGCCAAACGAACATGATTCTGCATCTCAAGTACCATCTCACCTACAGGCTACAATGCATCTCCCATATGTTATAAAGGGTCTCGGCGTCGCCTTCATCGCTTTGATTACTTCGACCCATGGCCACTCGCAACCCGTAGACACACGTACCGACCTTCACTGCGGAAAGGGACTTTACACGGGCTTTATCCACGCCAGCTACACTTACAACGCTCCCTTGCATAAATTTACCAACCTCACCAAGTCTTTCTTCGACAACAAGTGGTATGTGAGTACCATTCTGCCGTCGCCTCTCTGCGCGAGACACCTGACACCACCAGGCCGGCGCCCCCGCTGACAGTACTACCGGCATCAACAACGTCCCCGGCGCGACGCGCGCAGGCGAAAATAGCGGCTCGAGATACAACGAGACCCTTCTCGTGTACGTCGCCCGGCCGGAGGAGTTGATTATCACGCACCGCGGGAGCCCTTGGACCTACCACACGGCACAGCAACCCCCGCTCTACTTCTCGGGCTACGTGCAGACGATGCGGTTTGAGAGCATCTGCGAGGGAAAGGCGACGTACATTGATGCCATTGCGTATATGTGCTTCAAGGACCCCACAGTGGCTTACGACATATGGGCTACTTACCATACGGTTGTAATCGCAGAAGGGCTGGCTGTAACCGCGGGCGCGACGGTTCTTCCTGGAGATTGCCCCCGTGCGTAATTTGATTTCTCAATCATTATACGTTGGCCGACATCATGCACGCGTTAGGCAACTTGGAATAGATTTCGAAGAGGGCCTCTTGCCGTGGAAGTTTGGGACTTTCGTTGTGTTTTAGTCTCATTCTAGAGGAGTTTTGTTTCCTCGTGTCGCTCGCCTATACTGCAAAAATTAAACGCTTTTACATCTCCCCGATGCAAATAAGGTTTTTGCTGACACTTTCGAATTTCACTGACATCTCATCCGAAGCAATTACAACCATCGAGTTGAGTGGTAAAACACAACTTCTTTGACCCCTGCTTTCGACATGCCAGTGGCTTCTGGCGATGCGGGCGATTGGCGAGGTCGCTGTAGGTGCGCAAAAACTGCATACGAGGTATCCGGCGTTGAATGTTGGTATCTCAAGGGTTAACGTTGATGGATTACAACGCTCAAGTCCGGGGACGCGATGCCGGTCTGAATTGGGCTAGTGAAAAGAGTGTGGAGATGATTGGGCCGAGGTTGATCTACGGATGGCAGACGTGAATAGACCAGCGAACACTTGGTACAGAACCTGGTAGCCGAACATTGGGATATCGGACCGCTTGCTCCGTAGTCAAAAGGGCTAGAACAGCATCGACCCATGTACAACCTCGTAGACTCCATGTAGGCAATGTTGACTTTCCAAAAGGGTCGGAACACGGCGAATAGATCTTCAGTGTTTTTTTTTCTCGAAGAGATGCGATAGAATTTCCCAAAGATACGTTGAGGAACATGACGTCGAAGTCTGCTAGATGGCGGCATGAGCATAAGACTTCATTAGACCGTTATCGACGCTTGGAATAAGGACTAGAAGCTGAAGAGGGACCCGACTGCTTGGTTTAATTTTGAATCCAGACCGAGATATAACACAAGCGGGATTCCGGAAGCTGGCGAGACGTGGACGCACGGCATTTAAAGGGCGTTCCCGCCTAAGAGGACCATGGTGGGCAAAGTCAGTATCGCGCTGCCGAAATATGTGATATAAGAAAAAAAAACTCATGAAGATAGTATGACGGCTATTGCATGCATTCTCCGAATGGACGCCAAGTCGAATACAAACGCACGCCTCGAATTGGGGCAGCGCATGTCAGATCGAAGCTCGGCGCTCAATCCAACTCGACGCCCCGCCATTGCCGAAACTCCGCCCACGATCAACGGAATGGAGGCAGAGTGCACGCAGTCCACTCTTCGCATGCGTGGAACGACTCACTCGGACTCGGCTCCGAATCCACACTGATTGTACGCGGCGGACAGCGGGAGAAGACAAGGAGGCAGAGTGGGGAGACAAAGATGGAAGATGGAATACTACTTGGGAGCAAAAGGATGGAGAGAGCGCGAATGATCAATAAAGCGAGAGCATTTGGGGAGAGAAGTAGGAGAAATCGGGGAATTTTTGGGAGAAGAGGTTGAGAGAAGATCCGAATACTAAAGAAAGCAAGGAAGACTCGGATGAGGGGGTGCGCCGATGCGGCGCCGTTGCGAGTCGGGCTTCGCGACCTGCGTAAACGGTTCGTCGGTGAGAAAAGCCAAAGAAAGGACTATGCAGGCCCGCGATCAAGAGACATGAGCATGGCTTTGCGCCGGTCAAGGGGTGATCTGTCAAGCGCCATCAAAGATGAACCCACTGCAGTATGTTGGTGCTTGTCTCCGGCGTTGATCTCACTGATGCGGTCACGTGTGAGCGCGCGCGCGCCGTTTTAGGCGCGATTCTATGTTTCTCGGTCGGTCCGAGGCATGTACAGGAGTTGAATCATATAGGATAATACATTTACATGTCTACTATACCTTGTTTTGCTTTATGAGTGTCAGAACTGGTAGTAGATTGGGTCCCAGACCTTTCTCTGGGCCGCTTTTCAGGACTTCCACGCACAATTGTTCCCCTGCAATGCTCTCTATGCCCCATATCGAAATCAGGGAATCGGAAAACCATCTGGAAATACAACGCATTCTTTCACCTTATTGCTGAGCATTCTACGTCGGGTCTCCTCAATTCTGGATAGACACACTAATCACCCATAAAGCAAAACAAGGTATATTAGACATGTAAATGTATTATCTTATATGATTCAACTCCTGTACATGCCTCGGACCGACCGAGAAACGTAGAATCGCGCCTAAAACGGCGCGCGCGCGCTCACACGTGATCGCATCAGTGAGATGAACGCCGGAGACAAACACCAACATACTGCAGTGGGTTCATCTTTGATGGCGCTTGACAGGTCGCCCCTTGGCGCCGGTTCAGGACAAGAATGAGAATGCACGCACCAGTGAGTATGGTTAGGTGTACAGACTACAGCTGACACGCTCCTGCCCCCCGACCTCGGGCCTAACCATGACACCGTGCACTGCGCATCCATCGCCTGCGCGGACTTCTGGCACAGACTCGGCGTCGAGGGGGCTGCTCTAGTCCTTTGTTTACTGCGCCATCATATGAGCGTCATACTGAAGACGTGGAGTAAAGTGTTGAAAGAAGAAGATAAACTCCCTCAAGACTGGACGAGGGAGACCGGGGTATTAGTGGGTATCGGCTGAATATCAACGATGACGGGGATGGTGCGGCTCTGCTGCACAGGTCCCCAGAGTTGAGAAAGACGGAGCCCCACACGCCATGCCGCGATTCGTCGGGCATGAATGCGCTTACACATTTCCTCGGGTGGTTGTAATTCTTCTCTGGCCGGGTTCCAAGTCCAAGGCCTCAAACCGACGGGAGGAGTGGGAACAAATCTTATCTGCCCGGACGACTCGTGGACTCGGGCGGCCTGTGAGCCCTGAGAATACGATGACGGGGAGCAACCTAGCGTGATATAGCGAAGTGCTCTCGCCCTCCTCCATACGTCCCACAAAAAAACGAAAAAATAATAATCATATGAGCGTCGAGGGTTATTATATAAGCATCCGTTTTGGGAAACCACGTGCACCACGCTTAGACGTGACTTGACGCGCCGAGCGAGCCACACCACACTTTGGCTGGGGGATATATCACCAACCTCTGATCTGAGATCTCGCGTGATACATCCAGACCTCTCGCCCAGAGATTGGGGGGATATATCACCTCAGAGTCATTCCGTTTGGGGAACAGCCTGCCGCTGAGCCTCGCTAAAGCGTATTGCGATGTCACGGCTGCGGTACTGGCGTTGTTCATCAACACGGCGGCTGACATAACCACCTGATTTGATGGCACGATGAGGGCAAGGCTCTCGACGTCGCCATCAACGATGAGCATGCAAGATGCTCAGTTTGGCCCCGATCACAAAGAAAACCGGTAGCCGATTAGATGAGGCATATATCGTGCCAATGGCACTGTCCTATTGACCGAAGGAGTTCACTGGACGATGTCATTCACCTTTTCTGCCAATTTCCAGCAACCACTCACCACGGTCCGTCGCGCCAACAGAAAGGCCCTCCTACATATGCCATCATCTGGCCTGTGCACACGGTCGAGACCCAGGGGCAGTTTGGTGACATAAAGCGGCGTAGCGGCGACAAAGAGCGGGGCACCGGAATGCCGTTGGGATCTGCGCCCGCTACATTCGTTGCATTCATGCACTCTGCAGGTGGTTTGCATGTGGCACCGCATACATGCATCACTTCCATTCGGTACGGTGTCGTCCAGTGGTCGCGCGCCGTGGTTGTCGTGGATATGCCTGGATGGAACAGTACACCACCGTCCGCATACGACTGGCCAGGTCGGGTGTAGCGGTTGTGGCGGAGGTGAAGAGTGTCATAAAGAGCCTGGGCGGTGCCGTAGATCGCGTAGTGGCCCGACAATCAGATAATACAGCAGCTACGTATGTTGCATTTCCTCCCGGCGCACGAAGCAGCAGGGGCTCCGGCAACGCACCTGCGATGCAGGCCATCCTCATATGGAGCGGCCGCACACCCTGGACGCTACGCGAATTCGCATACGGGAAGAATGTGCGGCGACCCCTCATGTGAAACGGCAGCCAGTCTCGCCGTAATCTGGCCGCTGCTGGGCCCAGTGCTGTGCTTCATGAGTCGATGTGCATCGTAGTCGTGACCCGGACACGGATACTCTGACTGGAATGGCGGGCTAGACATGTGCTTCGGCCGAGTCTACACGCGATGTTCATTGGCGGTAAGCTTCACTATCGGACTGTGTCAGTAACAATATATATGGAGAAAACATACTGATTCACTATTAGCCGTGCGCCGCAAGCAAAACACGGCTGAAAAGTTGGTCACATCGCATGGCGCAGTCAGTAGATTGTACTTCACAGAGAGACCGCTACGCACCTGGAGAGCCTGACACTCATGAGATACAATCGACCTATCCTCCGCCGTCCCTTCAGAACGCAAACGGGAAGAAAAGCGAGCCTGGGATGACCGTAGACCCCCAGATATGCCAGCAAAGAGGAAGTCACCCAGCGTTGGTGTACGGTCGGAAGCATCCGTTTCGGGCAGAGATTGACAATGGTGGATATCCAAGACAAAACTCCAGAGTTTCGAAGCTATACACACCAGGGAGCACAACAGCGGCATGGAGCAAAACGAGAGGAAGAGGGAGAGCGACGACCTTGATAGCAATCCGCTTTGGGCAATGTTCGCCTGAACAGCAACAAAAGTTTCTGGCTCGTATAGCGTGAATATTGCACAGAAAACAGTTTTGAATCGCCAGAAATGCTTGTAATCATGAGCCAAATTCGCCTGCGTTCATAAATCAAGAATTTGAGAAGACCCAATGAACAGCAACAAGGAAAGCATTCCATAATACACGATGTTCAGGTGATTTATGGCTAGTTTTGACGTCAGAAGACTAGATGAGAGGTAGCCAAAGTAGATTATGACAACTTTGGACCACATAACGGCAAAAGAGAGATAATCTGGGCCTGTGCGAGGGAAATTTTGAACCGCAACACAGATTTTTGGTTAATAAGGACTGAGAATCTAATTTTTGACAATTCTGAGTATATAGGAGCTCAGCCGATGTTTTCCCAGTCTTCAAATCTCATCTTTATGGGGGATCAAAGAACAGCAACATGGACAACCGACCGTAGCCGATGATCTAAGCACCAGTTTCGCGTGTCTTTTACCGTGGAACACGGTAATTTTCCTAACCGAACAAGAATATATCAAAAATCCCGAATTTCAAGAACATCTTTTTCGAACTCACATTTTGCACCTTTCAGAAGGAGAAAATACATTGCGGAGACGAGTTTCAATGGATACTGGCATACATCCAGAATTTTTTTCTCGATGAAAGTCATTTTCTGGTTCACTCGACTGCGACAGTTGTTTGTCTGATCAAAAGATTACAATCTGTGAAGTCTAACCTGGGGGGAACCGCGGAAAATCAATGTCAGCAGGACTATACACCCCACATGGTCAAAAGGTTTCAACAAGTTTTTGCCGCGTGACAACATTGTTCCTTGAAGACGCAGGATGTTCTGCGGTACCCGGACGTGAAAGAAGAACCAGATCTTCAGTAACAGTGTCGGTCAACCAGTAAAATACGTAACCTTATGTTTAGTGCAATCCAGCACTGAAACCCTGTTCAAAACATCGATTAGGCGCCGTAGAAATCGGGATACGGGCGCAGTAGAGTAGAACATACCGTTATGAAGTACAAGGTGCGCCTGCGCTTCGCTCCGGCAGTGAGATTAGATCGAAAAGGACGATATTATTTCATACATTAGGGTTGCATGAGTGAGTACCGGTTAGTTTGTAGCTCGAGGGTGAATCACAAATATCGGGTTGTAATTGTAAACGGCCGCATGCATATGCTTGATGCTCAGTAAGAGTCTGACGATTTGAGGATTTTGAAAGCTGCACGAGATTCACGAGAATGGCCGCTGCACAGATAATAAAAAGGGCTGGAGGAGCAGTATTCAGACGGCAATCGGTATTGATGCAAGCAACCCCAACGATTCCACGGATTTGCAATCAATTGCGGCATAAACAAAAACCAGAACCAGCAGATGCCCCCGGCCTTCGACGACGCGAAATGGTGGTTAACGATCGAATCCGCACCGGCAAACGTAGTACACAGTGGAGAGCGCGTTGTTTTGCCAGTAAGATGGAGCATTGGCGGGTTTGAACAGAATTTGGCAGAGCGACTCGAAGGGAGGGGGAAGTGGAGAAAGATGGTTCAATACTGCGTCGCTGCTGCATTTAACCGCAACAGAAGCGCCGAAAGCCGCAGTTCAGAAGCTGTTATTTACTGCGCCCCACTGCGGCGCAGTTGATTAGAAGATCACGAGGCACGCTAGTCTGCCTACACTATCCAAATTGGTCGCAATAGCTGTTGAAGTGACTCCTGAAGCGGCAATAAAAAAACGACACGTAGCGGGAAGATGTATCGTAGGGGACACGCATGGGACACGTATTGAGCAATTTAGCCAGAACAGGAGAGGGAAGATATTATGACAGCGCCTACGCACTGAATGGGGAAAAGAACAGCTTTTGCAGGACCGCGGCGGGAGCTGGATCTGTGGACGAAGGTTGGAGGAAGAGACAGAATGGTATGGAGGTAGATCTGATTTGGATCTAATGCAGTGCACCACAAATAAGCGTCAACGAACGAGCCTGTAAAGATTAAGAGAACGAATAATATCCCGTTGCAACTTGAAGCAAAAAAATTGCGGGAGGCGTGATCGGAGCATCCGCAATGAATAGGCGCCTCGGGCGCTTATGTGCCGCATCCGGAATTTCGTTAAAAATATGCATAGATCTTGATTATTCGAGCTCAGAATAGGTTTAGCACAAACGTATAAAACATTAGAGAATGTACGACGCGATTCAACATTGCGAAAATGCAATCAAGCAGCATATAACGGTCAGGAATCACTGACAAGGATTGCGCCGCAATTAGCGCAGCTATCGCGGCTGAAACCAGTCCCCAAAGGCCAGAAAGGTCGGGGGATCAAAATGGTTGTCCAGTATGATCCGTGAAGCCAGGGTATGGGAGAAAGTGGAAATGGCTTTTAAATGTGATTAAGAATGTTGTTGAGCTGGTGTGACAAGGGCTGGTCGTACAGGCGAACTGGAAATGGGCAGAAGCTGATGGAAGCAAAAATGCCTTCGGGTGTGCTAATACGGCTCGGAGTAACCCACTATCCCAGATTACACGTTTCACACGGTGTAAAAAGCCCGGGACATACCCAAAGTATGCCCAAAAAATTGCAGAGCGACGGGAAGGAGCGTTTGATGGTAAACAGTTGAAATTGGGTAGCACTGTTGCATTACAGATTAAGCGGATAAATACCGATCATAAAATATGTTTAGTACGACGTTGACCGACCGCATTAGTGTCGGAGCAAATAACACCCTGAGGATGCATGCAGAGCCCGATTTTCAATAGTGACGGGAAAGAGGTTCCAGTCTTAACATACACAAACAATTGATCACTGACCAAATTCGGTGAATATGCCGAGGTCTGTGCTCCGTCTCTGGTGCGACGATTACTGGCTTTATCTGCCAATTCGATAACGATTGGATCTCGTAGACGACCACCCGAAGGATCGGGCTGTTTTTCCAATTCCCGCTGGCTGCCAAAACGGGACAGGTGGTGGGCGCATCAGCACATCGGATGCACACGACGCGCATCAGACACCCGGATGCAGACCAGCCGACGCCAAGGCACGGGTGCTGATCTGGCCTGATGCACATCTAGGTTCGGAGCAAGCCTGTCTCCGGTCCGGCGAGACGGACAATCTCGGAGAGAGGCTTGGAACAAAGTGATCAAAATAGCCGGGATGTTCAAGCACATTTTCTGACCTCATATCACTCGGCACAAACATATGCTTGAGTGAAGTGCTAGCTAATATGCATGGGTTTACAGTGCTCTAGCGCTCTCAATATTCCCACTCGTGGTTGTTATATTTTAGGCCATTTTGACTGCCATCATTGTTTAGTGAGGTTAGTGATATTGATGATCTTGCAAGGTATTTTTTGAACGGCTAAAGCCACAGCACAGTGAGGAAGGTATTTCACTATGTTTCTGTCCCTTCAGAATCTTTACCCTGCTCCTTAATACCTTTCAATGACGCTGTTTCGCGCTTGATCAGAAGGTCACGATGTGACTCTGCCTTGAACTGTCACACCGTGACTGAGGGATGTCGAGCAAAGTCGGCCATCACTTTTGTTATTTCTTTTTTCTGCACTCCCAGCTACACAGTGAATATTAAGACGTTGCTATAGATCAATTCATTTGGCTATTCCGGAGGATGCCAGGTATTCAGGTTGTTTTATATCGACACTGCACCCATTGAAACCAATGAAAAAGTGGAATACAAAATTTTGAAAAACAACAACTTCAGTGCTTCTCAGGAAAGTCATCTCGTCAGATTTTATAATTTTGAAGAGAGCAAAGTCTATGTTTGCTTCCAATAAGCAACTTTTATCAGCAAAGGCATATCGATCGGTGTCATTGTCGAGTAGTAGAGCGCGACAAATGTCCCCCCCATTTTGAGCATCTTGGCCCAAGCCCCTCCGGTTGTTTGCACCAAACGCTGTTCGCATCAACAAACAATGATCGGCGGGCTTGATCCGAACCTAATGCACATCAGCAGCGCCAGGGTGAAATTGGGCTGCCGCCGGATTTAAGTCCATTTATGGATTTGTTCTAAGGTGATATATCCCCCGGATATCTGATTCAGAGGCTGGGATGTATCACACCAAATCTCTAATCAGAGGCCTGTGATATTAATCTCGGTTCCAGATCTTTATGGGGTTCGGCAGACTCTGAAATTTGGGGTACATCCATCAAAAAATCACCAGCAGCCATCACCCCGTAAAGATCTGGTGCAGTTTACCCGTAGAACATGTGCTTGCTCGATCAGTCACGTCGGTCACGCTCAAAGCTGAAGGGTAGTTCAGGCTATAGGGATGGTTCAAATCGGAAATAAATATATATACAGCCTTGATAATTCTTTCATGATTACAGGGAACAGTTGTGTGAATTTACGCATCGTTTGAAAGGAGATATCACGAGAAAATCAGTGTTTTCGGAGGAAATACCTGAGAATGTGCATATTCTAGGAGAGGCAGCCTGTGAGGGCGCGACTTTTGCCTGCGGAAATGTTCATACGCAGAACTGGAACCGACAGACCTAATTTCGGGTGTATAAACACGTTAGAGGATTTACAATGCAGTAACTAGTGACTGCCCTTGGGTGTAAACATGTCTTGAAGGCTGATCTTTACCACCAAAGTGTTATTTAAATGTGCCGGACATTAATTAGACACTTCCTAGACTTTGACCTCAAAGTAAAACTCATTGCATGAGCAGAGGGTTGCATGAACATCGGTGGCCGTAAATTACTTGTGACGTCACAAATACGGCCAGGAAAATTACAGGGGATGGCCAGGCACGCTTGTATGATTCGGTGTAGTACATGTGAGATGTATGGAGGTGATAAGTAGAAGACAAAGTGCAAAAGAAACTTGTTTTGCCAAAGGGAAACAAGGTGTGACATCAAGCGCATGTTTTACGGTCAAACTGCACCAGACGTTATAGGGCAGTGATCCCCCGCCGAATTTTCTTGTTTCAGCGCCTCATCAACATTGGAACATCTCAACATTCATATCCCCGGTAATATGTGCCCCCAACTGCTACAGAGATTGTGAACTGCCCTAGAACGGCTGGTAACGAGACTACTGTGATATATCATAATGTCATTATGCATAATGCGCTGCGAGCCAGGAGACCTTAAAAAGATAATATTGAGTCTCGATCAAGGTCTCGATCACACAGGCCCCGTGAAGCTCCTGCCAAGGATTGTCCGGAAATTAAGCTTTTTGAGGGCGAAAATTTGCGATTTCCTTGTCCGAAGTTAAGCTTTTTGAGGCCCAAAAATCGAAAACCTTGTCCGGTCGTAAGCTTTTCGAGCGGACTTTGGAGCAAAAAAAATCGGATCTCTCGGACTTGATCCTCACTTTTCCCCAGCGGACCCGGGGGCACCCGAGTATAAGTCTCTCACAGATGTCGCTGTGAATCCGAAATCGTGATGCCTTCTATCAACCTTCTATTCTCCGGCTTCGATTGACACCTCTGTACGGTTCTATCTAATTCTGTTTCTCAATCGTCTTCACTGGTCCAAATTGAGTCGACCGCCTCTGAGCTTGAATCTCTTGCAAGGGAGGGAACGAAGAAACAATCCAAAAACAACCAACCGCTAACTACACTAGGAATCTTCAAGTCATTACAAGTCGAAGGATATTCATTTGTACAAAATGTTTTTGAACTTGTCGGTTGGAACATTTGCCTCAACTTGCTCTTTGCCCTTCGTTGCGGCTATCAATGCCCGCCCATTTTGGAAGCGGCGTTGTGTTGGACATCCCTCACCGAACCGGGTGAAGTTTCCCTGGAGGCCAAAAAGCTGACAATAAGGATACCTGGGCAAATTGCGTAGAATTGACGGTGTAATGTGACGGCGGGACAAAATTTCGAAAATTTTACTTGCACGTGACGACCCCTGTCCGACTTGAGCTTTTTGAGGCTCAAGCTTGTAGTTTTTTGCAAAGAAAATCACACCTCCCAACTCTGAAACACACACCTGCTCGTAATGTCCTATAAAAACACCACTTGAGGTCAGCGGAAGATTCACACAGGTGTGTGTCTAAAAAAGAAAACCCTCAGGTGCACGTCCTCACTGAAACAGCACACCACCTAAACATTGAACTTTCTTATACACCTTCCTTCATCTTGAGAAAATAACACACCCATGAATACATACAAAAACACACATGTGCAGGTTCCAATAAAAAACCCACACACCATCCCCGACCTCGACAACCTCCTGGACCGCCTCGAGGCAGCCGAGGACACTCTCGCCCAGGCCCGTGAGGCCGGTGATGCTGCTGTGGCCCGGATCGCAGTGCTTGAGAAGCGCTCGGAGGTTAGAACTGGGACGCTTACGGTCGCAGCATTGTCGGAGCTGGTCATCACCCGTTTCGGAGAGGTTACCAGTGATCGCAATCTGCTAGACTCGTAACCAGTCTGCTACGGAATCTTACCCAAGGCGAGCACGGGTGCCGTAGGCAGACTGGCACAACAATTTGAGGGACCCCGGTGGAATAAGTATATGCTTGAAGAAAGAGTTCTAAAATCGAAATGAACATTGGCAACACATATATGTATATATAAATGACTAGTGACTTCCGGTCAAGATGGCCTGACTCACACTGGGGGCAAAATCCAGGGCACCTAGACACCAGGTGCCTCCGAGGCATGTGGTCGGCAGGTGCAATGGACCCAGTTTGCACAAAGGAAATAAAGGAATTCTCACCTTTGTTTCCTTTGTGCCAAAACACCCATCACGACCTTTGATGTACATGCGTCGGAGGCACCTGAAATCCAGGTGCCCCAGCCTTTGCCCCCAGTGTCAGATCCAAGATCCAACCACAACTGTTGAACCAGACCTTATGGTCGCACTTCGTGCAACTGACATGTCAGTTCTTCCCCTTGATTTCCCTTACAGGTTTTGCTCATTGTAACCCCCCCCCCCCCCCCCCCGCTGGATCCACGTTGATCATATCCGTCAAACTTACTAGTTCTCTTATCAGCCTGCTAGCACTCTCTGTTTGTTTGTATGTACCTGTGCAATTTTTTGAATTATATTCAAGCGGTGTAACTTTGATTTTACCGGGTGAGTGTTTTCTTTTTACAAAAACAACAGTGGTGTTTTTTTTTTTTGATCAAGGGTGTGTGTTTTATTTTCATCATTGGAGCAGAGTGTTTTCTAAAGAAGCAGGGGTGTGTAATTCTTTTCGTGGAGTCAGCGGAGTGGGGGATATAATTCCAGGTTGAGTGTAGGTGGGGTTATTTACTGCCGATAACTCCCAAGGTGAGTGAAATAAATCGTGCCTGTGTGCCAAATAATTATGACACAGTATTACAGCCATAGTTTCCAGTACGTCGCCCCAAAAATTCCCGAGGTCGTCTCTGATTCTGAGAACAGGACTACATATGAGCCGGGCGCTATCTCTGCCAGCCAGCGTCCAGTCGTCAACTGAATACACCTTTGACGATAGCCCCAGCCTGGAACCTTTGCTGGATTCTGGCGATGATTTGATGCACAATCTATGCTTTGACCTCCGCGCAATACAAGACATGAATATGGCCAACCAGTTATTCGATGGTGACCCCTTTCCGCCTCATCCTACTCGCATTAGTTGATGTTTCAACCAGCCTTGAACTCCGACGGCAACGCCGACAGTTTGTTCGAGACTGATATTTCTTGCCTCGGTCTTGCTGGTATGTAGGCTTGAGCTGAACGTCAAATTATCGCTCAAATCGTATCAGGTCGGGAGGAGTCCGTGATGGAGGGTTTGGATATCGGGGCCATGTTCAGTGGATCTTCACTGCTGGATATATCAGACCTTGAGCACCCTCAACTTAACTGCCTTCAGTACAAGGAAGACCTGTCTGCGGACGACTCCACTCCGACATCTCCTACGAATGGTGGAACCCCCGTATCCTCATTGCGTAGCTCACCTTCCCGCTCATCAACCCCTCAGAGATTGACATCCAATTCGCGCCGTGACCCTCAATGCACCGTACGTGCTTGCGATCCGCAGTCTTCGACCGCATACAAGCTCGCAAAACACAAGAGGACACACGCTCCAAAGTTCCCGAAGCAATTTTCGTGCACGATGGGCTGCGCACTGGAATTTTCCCGCAAGCACGATCGATTGAGGCACGAGGTGGCGCAACACGGGAGGCTATCTGATTGGGTGTGCCGACCGTGCACGCGCGTCTTCTCGTCGGCGAAAACGATGCGGGGGCATCTCGTAAAGTGCAAGAAGGATGTTGTCCAGAGTTGAAAGATAATTGGTTTCGGTTGATATGTATTACTTGTCTGGATCTCTGTAGCGATAGTTTTTCTTGAAATTCTGTAGTGCCATCCCCTAGAACCGTTATATGGACCTTCCCCGTTTTAACCTGTCGGGCATCGTAAATTCCGATATGGAGTCGATTCATTACAGCATTCCGCGGAACTGAGGGTGCGGCCATTTCCCGCGCCCCCCCTATTTTAAAGGTCAGTTTTGATCCCTGCCGACTGGAACAGCCGCCCTGGCTTGAGTTCTTGGCCGTCTTCCCCGAAAATAGCCGTGATAAATGCGGGCAACTGTTTGCACTGGACCGCCTTTTCTGAACTCGATGGTGGTGGCTCTCGAGCTTCAAATTTGAATCTCTAATGTGTGGGCCAGTTTCAAGTAGTCCGTCTTCCTCAGATTGTCAGGTTTATCGAGGCTGTCACGTCTCCTATTCATCCCTGAGCACAGCTGCAATCAATTGTTGGATCTTGCTCTTGGGGCTGATCTCATTCTCGGAAATTCACCTTTCTCACGGTTCAAATGTGGCTGTGGGTGCAAGATCAAATCAGATCAGACAGCGCCAACTGTGTGGCAAACTGTCCCCTTCATCGTCCAAAGCCTTCATTGTCTGAAAATAAACAAAGTGCTCATGATTCGGGCTAGTAGTCGTCAAAGTCAATTGCTGTCAACTTGTATGTTATATTACTTACTTGAGTCTCGCACAACGAATTGCCTCTTTATTCTGAAACTCACACGCTGGTCCAGCCATTCGATTTCATTGGGCCGGAAAAGTTCGGACAGGAAGCATCCGGAAGTCAATCACTGACCACCCAGTTTTAGGGACGGCGAACTCGACCGACTAACCTAGCGCGGCACGAAAAGGCCTGCCTTGAAGTTCAACGGTCGCTACCATGTATCAGGCTTATTCGAGCAGATACTAGGTTCAGCTTATGTCCCTTTCATATTCAATAATAATGTTTTCGCGCGCTTTTGGCCGCAAGACCGTCTATATCTGGCTAATTGAAGAGAGACTTGGTGCTTGAATTCTTGGACCCTTGATTATGAGTATTGCTCAAGTGAAAAGCCCATGCACATCTTTTCGAGCCTGGTACTCGTAGGAGGGGGAAAGACACCAACGGTGTTTTTAGGATACTGCAGGCAAAGAGTCCGCTACCAGCGGCCCCATTTTGGGTACGGTAACTTCCATCCATAATATTCTTGACAATCTGGGAGGTGAAGTGAGATAACTTGGATAACTTGGGAGATGTTGAATGGGAAATATGGATGCGAACGGGTGGGTCACAACACTTATGAGGACGTGAAGTAAATGTCTTCAATCATGAACAAAACAGGATGGGTTATCGATTTTGTAAGGTTAAAGATCGGCATTCCCTGCGCCATGCTCATCGACCCGGTGTGGAAGAGAGATTTACCCGGGTTGCGGCTCGTTGGGATGGGCCTGCGATCCGTCGGGTTGAGGTTGGATTTTGGAGGATTTTGGAAGGGGAATCAAGGCGTCGGCAGAGTGCGAAAAGCGAGATCCAAGAGGGTAGCGTTAGGTAGTCGAAAGTGGCGTATGAGAGAGTCGGGGTCAATGTGGGTCGATACGGGGTTTATAGCACGAGGTAAGCACTTTGGAGGGAATGTAGTCTACGGGTTGAAACACTGGAAGCACTGAGATCGGGCACTAGCCCGCACTGGCTCGCACGGATGAGCGTAGAAGGTAAGGGAGATGTGTTCCGGTACTGTGGGCGCGTATTTACAAAGCAAACAATGATGTAAGCAAAATAAAAATAAAACGCAGGCAGGCGCCGGAACCAGCATGTGGTTCAATTTCCACAAACCGGCCCTACGGCTCTACCACACCGGGCGAAAGAATTTCTTCCTCGCATATGATACCGAGTGGGATCGTTACATATGGCACAGGGACAAAATTCTAAATGAAAGAGCTTCTCATCACTATCCCCAGTACAACAGTATGTGGATGCCTGGAGTTGAAGAGGGATTAGATTGTTGTTGAATGCGGAATTCGCATGCAGCTTAGCCTGGATTCTCATGGATGTTTTGTCACCCACAGAACTCCAGTAGACTTGTATAACTGGATGATTCGAAGCAATCTCGGAGAACGCCGAGCTGCAACTTGAAGATTCTGCAAGGCTCGACCTTGCCGACGGGATTGAAAGATCTCAGATACTTGGACCACTGAAGAGCCGGGGATGGAAGGCATTCATTTCGAGCGGAGTAATCCGAACGGCGACACTTTCGAAGTTGGTTTGGAGCGAGTTTTCGCCTTCCATTTAATTTGCCTTTCATCGTGCTCAGCTGGCTCGGCTCGACTCGTATTGGAAATGCGGAGATGACTAAAGTTGCGTCTTCCGTCCTATATTGCTAGTTGTCGAACTTCTCGCAGAAGTCCAGAGTCACACGCACGTTGGCTCATGTCGTTGCAGGCGAAACGCTGTTGCGTCGGTTCTCCCATTCAATCCAGTGACTTCAACGCCGTGCTCAGCGGGGATCGAAGCCGTAAATTCGTCGGGAGGAGATGGCTAAGGTGCTCTCAAGGTACGCTACCGTGACATAACAAATACGGGAAGGGGCTATCTGGAAACTTATTACAGGAGTTTGTTCAGATTTTGCATTGAGAAGGCTTCAACAATTGAAGTACCAAGTGGCTTCTTGATTAAGTTTTGGTCGCAAAGTAGCTTGCTAGCGACGAAATCTATTCGGAGTCTGCTATGGCAAGAACGTGTGTATAGAAAATCTTTGCGCTCATTAGCGAACGTAGGCCTCGGAACTTCCATGGCAGCGTTGACTCTTGGGGAAAAAGAACTTTATCAGAGGGGAAACTGACCGTGATTATTTCACGGGGTTCGCTGTTGATATAGAAGCCGTCTGTCACCTTTTCGTATTGCCATCTCGGTTCTACTGAATTACTTCTAGATGGGGAAGGTGACCGAAGGTCTCGAAGAAATTATTGACCATCGGTATAAATACCGTTCGAGAATTGCGCTCGCCTCACCAATCCTACTTACTCCTTCCCATTCCTGTCCTGCAAAATGCTCTCTGCTAGCTTCACCGCTCTGATATTCGCCTCGATCACCGTCTTCGCCGTCGTCAAAGGCGCTCCTCCCACCATGCATCAGCCTACAGAGGCCGCCGGCACCTCGACCGCTATCTCGGCTAACCAGGTAGGCGCCTCGAGGAATACCCCACACGCCCTTTACCCGTTATCCAGCGCTTGCAGGGTGTCCTCACTGCGTGCCGCGACCGCGACTACGGGGGAGAGTGCAACACCGTGTCGTTCGTAGAGAACGGCTGTCATGCCTTGCCCAACGCCCAGAAGAACAATGTTGACTCGGTGCGCATTCCCACCGGATGGGCATGCACCTTCTATGAGTCAGTACACTGTCTCTTTCACGCTATCTTGATACTGATGGCGACTGCAGCGACAAGAACGGTTGTATTCCTAGCAAGTTTCGCCACACCACCATTCTCTCTCCGGGATCGCGCGACCTCAAAATGCAAAACTTCAACGACCGCGCCGATTATGTTCAATGTGTTCTCCTTTGTCGTTAGGCAAGCGTGAGTTCTGTTCCTACCCTCCAGGTCTTTGCGCTCAAGTCCCTGTAGATCCTACTGTTTCGAAGATCATACTAGTCGCTGTTGAGAGTTTTCACCCAAGTGTTTACATGTGAGATTCGTTTGTACTTTGACGTTGAGCAATAAAATTGGTGCCTTGAACCCGTTCGATTTTGTGAGATCCTGAAATTTCACCGCGGCTGAACCCGTGCCAATTCTTGGGCGTTCTCTTTGGCCTCATCAGTCATATTCCTTTCCAACCTTTCCGCAAATTTGGCAAGGCAGGCATCAGAAACTGTAGGCGAGAAGCATGAGACCACAAGTAGGAGTTGCATCTTCTCGTACAAATTTCAAGTGCTCTAGACGGTCAGGTGGCTATTCCAAATATGTCTATGCCATTGAAGATTGTCGGGCGCCTGAGCTCGCTGACATTTGACATTAGACATGAACCGGCACGGACTCATTTTCAGCGCGTTTCCGTTTGATCGCGGTGGGTGTACGACGAGTATATGACGGGTGGGAGAGATCTTCGTCGCATTCGGGGAAAAGATCGAACGTCAAAATGGGAGCACGGCGGTACCGGATCGGAATTGGTGCTACGAGTGACGGATCACAAATAACCATTGGCGAGGGCATATATTTTCTCAAAGAAGACGAATCCGGTGGGCGCCGGGCGGGAGTTGACGAAAGGGCAGTGAGCCGCGTTGACGGGCTTGGTGGGTTGAAATCATAGCAGAAATTTGAATGCTGGGCTCATTGCGGAGTATTCCGTGCTCGTCTCGGGTCAGAATCCGTATGGCAGACTGGTTACGAGTCTAGCTCTTTATCTGATTTGATCTGCAAGCACAGCCACATTCGAACCGTGCGAAAGTCAAAGTGGGGCTGACTCGACCGTCCCATGGATCAGACGCTCAGGCACAAAATCAAGGTCCGGTTGGACATGGAGCATGTCAATCGACTTCTACATTCCAGGGCAAAGTCAAGCACTGGATGTTTTGAGGTTGGAGGAGTTTACTTAGAATGTATTAAGATGACCGAAATGCTCAAGCGAGGAACGTCCATAATATTAGGGACCGACACTACAGAATTCCAGGAAAAACTATCGCTACAGAGATCTAGACGAGTCATACATATCACACCCAAATCAGCTCTCTTTTAAAAACTCTGCACAACTCTCTTCTTACACTTGGCGAGGTGTACTCGCAAAGTATCCGCCGACGAGAAGAAGTGCGCACACGGCCTGCACACCCACTCACATACCCTCCCGTGTTGCGCCACCTCGTGCCTCAATCGGTCATGCTTGCGGGAAAATTCCAGTGCGCAGCCCCTCGTGCACGGAAATTGTTTCGGGGACTTTGGCTCATGTGTTGTCATGTGTTTTGCGAGCTTGTACGAGGTTGCAAAGTATAAATCGCAAGTAGGGTGGGGGCATCGAAGGTCACGGCGTGAACCGGAGGATCTCTGAGGCGTTGACGAGCGGGACGGTGAGCTGCGTGAGGAGACGGGGGTGCCTGCATTCGCAGAAGATGACGGAGTGGAGGCATCCGCCGAAGAATCTGCGTCGGAATGAAGGCAGTTTTGAGACTGGTGCTCAAGTTGTGATATGTCGAGCAGTGACTCGGAGGAGGATCCGCTGAACATGGCCTGGATGTCCAGAGTTGTGTACTGCTCAATATCCATCACAGAATCCTCCCAACCTGGTATAGGTTGAGCGGTAATTGACATGCTCAGCTCAAGCCTACGTACCAACGAGTCCGAGGCAAGAAAAATCGGTCTCGAGCAAGCTGTGGGCATTGGCGTGAGAATTAAAGCCTGGTTGGGACATTAACCACTGATGAGAGGGAGGCGGCGGAAAACAATCACCATCGAATAATTGATGGGCGATATTCAGGTTCTCTCTCGCGGGGAAGTCAAAGCCAAGTTCGGGAATCGATGGGTCGCGAGAATTGGGCAAAAGGCCCAGGCTAGGATCTTCCAGATTTTTAATAGTGCAGTCATTTGATGACTGAACACTTGCGGCCGGGGATAATAACGTATGTGCCAATGCTGTTCGAGACTGCGTCAGAGGAGCTCTTGTGAAAGTATAATGCAACGTACCGGAAATATTTCCGACGCCCTCTTCTTGAAATTGAGCCTTCAGTCCTCCAGAGACGGACAACGTAAGTGTTACGCCTGTCGAGTCGCCCACAGCACTCATGTGCAGTTTTACCGCAGCATCCACGCCGAACACCTCTCCAGAATCGCCAGAAAGCATGTCGAACGCAAATGTTCCGTCGGCAAAGCCGACCTTGAACGAGACCTGCATGCCAGACAGCGCGTGGATCGGTAATGTGAGAGACATGGAGCAGAATGCAGATGCGCACACATCGAACTGTGCTTTTCCTTTTGAAAGCGAAATAATAATACCTGATTTTAGCGTTTCATCCTTTGGTTAGGCGTTCTACTTGCTTCCACGCCGACGCCACGCGACGCGTTACTCTTCCAGAAGCGCCGACGATGAGACACCGACTTCAAATATCCGCACAAAGCCGACGCGGTGTGCCACGCAGCAACGGTCCTCCCGGGCCAGCAGCCTCTCGAAGTAATTATGCGGACAGAGCGAGATGGAACTTGGTCTCAAATTGGGTTCCGCGGATGCGGGTTTACCGGGGTCCGACGCGTCGCTCGAGAAGCACTCGACGGTCCGGCAGACCGATAGGAAGTGAGGTATTTTCCGTTCGGGCATCTCGGGAGTTCGGAACCGGTTGTTCAAATTCGTGCATTCGCCAAACGCCAAAAAAAACACGTTGTCTCATCCCTTCAACCGTAACGATGATTCTAACGGAGACCTCCATGCCAGAAAACACGTGCACCGCCAATGTGGGAGACATGGGGTGGAACACGACTGAATAGGGACCCGATGTGTCATTCTAGAGTGGCAGGATAATACCTGATTTATTGGTTACGTAATTGTTACTCCCACGCAGACTCAGCGCCACGCGAGCGTTTTACTTTTCAGAACCGGCTTCACATTTCCACGTAAAACGGACCCTTCCGGACCACGCGAGCAACGAACGATCTGTAACAGTTCCCGCCTGCCCAGCATCTTGGAATCCGTACTCCTGTGGCCAACCTGTGGCTATAACGAGATAGACATTGTTCTCAAGTTGGTGCTTGAAGGTGTCTGGCCCGGGGCTCCAGATACGACGCCTATCGAAGTCCGACCGCTCGCTCAGGAAGCATCTTCAAGAAGGTCAGGGAGCCCGGGGGGCATTTTCGGTTCTCGTTCGGATATCTCGGGATTTCGTGAATGGCTGTTCAACTTTGGTACATTTACAAAAACGCCAGACAGTGGCAGAGAGAGATCGACTGTTGCGAGGAAAAGGTGGTTCTGGCTTCGCCCTTGTCCCGAATTCCTCCCCGGTATGCCGGACTAAGTACCTCCGCATGGCTAGAATGTTCATGAAGCGCATCGCAGGATTACTCTGAGGGGACCTCCCGCACATCGAGCTCCTAGATCTAACCCTCGAATCACACAGGATGAGATCTCAGCCGACAGAGTCGCATGACAGGTGTTTCATTGATTCTCGAGCAACTTCCCGCGCTCCTTGCCTCTTCTTGTGGTTTAAACTTTAAGCCTGCATTTTCCTCTTCCACGACGAGATTCGGCCCTTTCTGTCTAGATTTGGTCCAACGTTTGGATTTCCATAGAAGGAGTAAGGAGTCTAGGCGTTCCGATGTTGGTTGCGTCCACAGTTAGTTCAGACTCTAGTTCGACAAGGACAGCAAGGAATACTCAGTACAACTTGTAATTTCAATTTGACTCCGAGTCAGGTAGACCAAAGATGGGGTTTTCCGATTCAGATAATAAGCATGCCCGACGACTCGGAGGCACTGAAAACTTGTGTTGATGGGCTGGCCATAAACATCTCAATCTTTATATTCATGCCTCAGCATTATTATCTCCAGGTATTTATGGCGAGGCGGTTGAACGTACTTACATAATTGATTGGCCGTGAGAGTTCGCCGGGAGGATGCGGATCATAAGCAGCCTGCTCTGACACGTAGATTCCCTCTTTGGGACAACTCATCCTCCAAAAATCGGTGAAGCTCCGTCTTTTGGAATGATGCGGGCGTGAACAGTAAAACATAGTATTATACAAGTCTACAAATAATCCACACAATAAACAGCCCATAAAACAAGAACGAGGACTCTTATCTTCCCGTACATATTTCCGATCACGTATATCATTTCCATTCCGCGCCTAAAACACCAGCTCACCCCTCCGCATCCTCCCCACCCTCCTCGCCCATCATCGCCGCCAGGGCATCGCTCCCCTCCTCCACCGCCGGCTCGAACACCGCAAACGCTGCCCTTGCAGCCGACGAGCGCCACCCAGTACCACGATCCGTAAACACCTCCGGCGAGCGGTCCAGCAGCGCGTCCAGATCCGCGTCGCTCAGCAAATTCGCGTTGTCGCCCGTCGTTCCCGAGGGCAGCACGTCGATCTGCTCGCCCTCGAGGCGCAGCAGGTCGGCGGCCATCTCTGCCATCGTCGTCCGTGCGCGGCCGCGTTTCGCAGTCGTAGGAGCAGCTGCTTCTTCGGCGGCGGGCATTTTAAATTTACCTGCGCGTGAATGTCAGTGCGAGTAGGACAAGTGCGTACAAAGCGAACGCACCCTTGGCTATAACCAGAGCCTCCAGTTTTCGCTTCTCCCCCGCACGCTGCATGATCTTCTCCTCGATCGTATGGGCGCTGACGAGTCGGAAAATGAGCACGGGCTTCGTCTGCCCAATCCTGTGTGCACGATCCTGAGCCTGTGCGTCCATCTGTGGATTCTACAGGTCACGAAAAGGGCGTTAGCGAACACTTGAGCGGTGAGAAGGAAGACAAGACGCACCCAATCCTGATCATAAAAAATGACAGTATCCGCCGCGGTAAGATTTACACCAAGGCCGCCCGAGCGCGTGCTGAGCAGGAACAAGCGCGGGGCGTCGGGGGCGTCGCCCGCAGCCTGAAAGACGTCCATCTGGTCCCGGCGCTCGAGGGGCGGCGTCGTGCCGTCGATCCGGCAGATCCGCCAGCCTTTCATGTCGACTGCCCAGTCCTACATACGGGGACGATGTCAGCCGCTGTGCGCACGGGAGAAGGGAAGCAAGAGGGGATAGGCAGACCAGGAAAACGAAGTGAGGATATGGTACCATACGGTACAGTACAGAATAGGGATAGCGTGCCCGGGACGGTACGTGGGGAAGTGGAGGGAAAGGAAAGCCAAGTACACACCCACCTCAATAATATCCAGCATCGTCGTAAACTGGCTGAACAGCAGCACCTTATGCCTGCGGTGGAACAGCTCCCCAAGCAAGCGGTCGAGCAGCAGCATCTTCCCGCTCGCGCCCAGCAGCTCCGCCTCCCGCGCCGCGAGCACCTCGGGCGATACTGGGGCGCGGCCTACACGATAATGACAATACATCAGACCGCGATCATGAAAAAGGGAAGCAGAGTAAACGTACCAAGCGCCCACTTATCGTCATCCGGCCGCGCAAATAGGAAAGGGTGCGAGCACACCTTGCGCAGCTGCATCACCGTGTTCTGCAGCTTCATGTTGTTGACGTGTTTCGCTGGAAGCGCAGTCAGCAACCAGCATCACAGCCCATAAGCAAGGGAGTAAAGGATAAAGCGAGGAAAGGAACAAATGAATGAAGGGAGCACTCACCCGCCCCGCGCCTCGCAAACGCCTCCGCCGCCCGCCGCCTCTCCTCCTCTTCCTCCCGCTCCCGCGCCGCGCGCTCCGCCGGGTCGTCGCCCCCGCGTGCACGGCCCTTGCCCTTCGCCTTGCGCTGGCGCGTACGCATCCGGCCCTCAGCGCCATCTGCTGCGGTGGGCTTGGCATCTGCCGTGTCAACAACTCCCTCCATGGGCACGTCCCCATCCTCCGCTGGTGTCACCGGTGTTGCAGGCGTCGACGGCGAGGAAGCCGAGGTGGTGAGAGCCGGTGTGGAGGATGAGGACGAGGCAGCATTAGACGACGACGATGCAACAGCGCCCATCCCCGCCGTCTTCGCGACCCAGCCACGCACATCCCCACCCAGCACGGCCTCGTACGCCTCGCGCTGGTGCGCGCTCAGCGGCGCGTAGAGGACGTAGCTCTTCTTCGGCGGGAGGGCGGAGCCTGTGCGGACAAGGTTAGCATCGGGTCGAGAGGATGAAAGAGTGGGAAGAAGGGCAAATGGCCGTAGGAATAGATACGTATATATGGTGCCAGTGGATCGGCAGGGAATATTACGGCGGAACGTCGGCATCCGCCATGACTCTAGCCCAGCAGCCATCGAAGGGAAAAGCACGGAAAAAGAAAGAAATGAAAGAGAAGATGCGCAAAGAGACAGACACGTACCCAGCACATCTACTTTCATCCTCCGGAGCAGGAACGGCTTGAGGATCGTGTGCAGCGTGCCGATGAAGGTCGCCATGCGCGCGGACGGCAGGAGCGACGACATGCGCGGCAGGGAGAACCTGGAGTAAGAATGAGACAGGCAGCGGAGACGCATGAATGAGGACGACAACGCACCACTCCTGGAAGGCATCCACATCATTGAAGATGTCTGGCAGGATAAAATTAAGCAGAGACCACAGCTCGGCAAGATTGTTCTGCGGGGCAGATCAGTATGGGGCGCGGGATATGGACAGTGCAAGCGGGTAGGACAGAAGAGACGCACATGCAGCGGTGTCCCAGTAAGCACCATACGCCCCGCACTGTTATACCGCTTCACCTCGCGCATGAGCGCACAATTGAGGTTCTTCAGCCGGTGGCCCTCATCGACAACGATGTACCTGCGGGTGCGAGTCAGTAAAGTAGACCGAGAAAAGCAAAGCGCATGAGGGCATCGCATGTTTTACAACGAGCGCAGCGGCACCACACAGTGCAAGGATAGGATGGTTAATGGACTCACCCCCACGGATAAGCGCCCAGCACCGGCCTATCGCGGATGATCAGGTCGTACGTCGTTATCACGACCGGGAACGCGCGGAAGTGGTCGTCGTGCGCCTTCTCGAGCGCCTTCTCCGCGCGCGTCTTGTTCGGCTCGTTGTTGTCCTGATCGTCCTGCTCGCCATCCTCCTCTTCACCCTCTTCCTCCACTTCATCCTCCGGCTCAGCCGCGTCTTCCTCCGGCTGCTTTTCAACATCCTCTTGCTCATCCTCGTCCTCGTCCATCTCGACATCCTCCTCATCCTCCTCGCGCTTCCTCTTCAGCGCACTCCTCGCACTGACACGCGTCGGCGTCGGTGGCGCTCGCACACCACCACGTCCGCCCCGCGCTGCCGCACCCCCACGTCCACCTCTCCCACCTCGCCCACCGCGTACACCGCGCGCAGCAGTAGACGCCCCCCCGCCTCCGCCCCTAGTCGAAGCCAACGTCGACGTCCGAGTAGGTGAAGCCGGCGCCGACGCACTCCCACTCGCACCCCCACGCCCACGTCCCCGCCCACTCCCCCTCGGACGTCCCCTCCCTCTCGATACCGGCGTCGGCGGCGGGGCTAGTGCAGGTTTCGCTTTGCCCTTCCCTTTCTTCGTGCTTGTCGCGGTCGAGGTTGAAGTGGCGTTCTTCACGTTTTTCGCTGGCCTTCCTTTTTTGGATTTGGATTTTGATGGCGATGCGGAGGATTTGGACGCAGCGGGCGGGTAGCCAGCGGGGAGGGGTATGATGGTGCGCCGCATCTCGGCACGCTCGGCGGGGGTACCGTGGTAAAGAAGGACGGGGATCTAAGAAGAGTGTGTTAGTATGCGGGTAGTGAGAGGTGTATTTCGAAGGAAGGGAAGTGAGCAAGAGAAATGGGTATGAAGACGACACGCCGTTGTGTGAGTGTTGTATCGTCTGCGTGTTGTATCGTGTGCGTGCATATACCTCAAATTGCGCCTCGTGCGCCGCACCCACCACCGCGTGCACCGGCCTGCTTCTGGGCTCTTCCGCGACCCTCGTTGGTCTGCCACTACACCCTCGAGCAGATAGATGACAAAAGAAAAACTCACCCCCGGTGCGAACCTTTCATACTCCGCCTTCCAATTATGCAGCACGCTAAGCGGGCAGACGACGAGGAAGGGGCGCGACATCTCGAGCTCGCGGAGGTGCGCGGAGAAGGCGATGGTCTGCAGGGTCTTGCCGAGGCCCATTTCGTCGGCTGTGGACGACGTTAATATGGTGATATAAGAAAGGCAGGTGAAAATACAGGGAACGAACAAGAAGAGAACGGAGAAGGATGGAAGAGGGAAGGGTGACAAACGCGCGCGCCGCTCGAGGCACGATATCCACGAGTTGCCAGCCAGAGCATGGGCGTATCGACTAGAACGAGGACGCACGCCCATACGCAACGCCCGTACTCAAACCCGAGCACAGGGTGTATCCCATAAAACGAGGCCCAGTCGGTGCAAGGAAACGCACGAGGCCGATGACAAGAAACAACTGACTGAAAGTAACAGGAAGGAATAACCACTCACCCAAAATCCCACTGATCCCCTGCTCATGCAGCGACACCATCCACTGCAGGCCCTCCAGCTGGTAGTCCTTTAACCGCGCGCCTGTGATCAACGCCGGCTGTGGGAACGCCGCGGTGTCGTCTTCCTCTTGCTCCTGGTTTTCCTCATCTTCCTTCACATCCCCCTCCTCCGTCACCGCTTTCTCTTTCTCCTCCGCCTTTTCTTCGTCTTTGACCACCTCCTCTGGTTCCGCAGCGTCTGCGTCCGCCTCCGCACCCTGATCCTCAACAGGCTCATTCCTCCGCCGCCTTTTCACCGGCCTCCTCCCCGCCCTCGCCTCCGCCGCTGCTTTCTTCTTCGCCTCGGCCCGCTCCTTCCTTTCCTTCGCAGCCCTGAGCTTCTCGCGCTCGGCCGCACGACGCTCGACGTGCCGTTCTCTTGCAGCATCCATCTGCTGCTTGAGAATCTTTGAGTAGAGGGCGGAGCGTTCGAGGACCTGCGTGGGTGTGTGAGTTATAAGCATACGCGGGGTTTATAGACGGTGTTGGTATGCAGATACGGGGCAAAAACGGCGGGAAAAACAAAGGTATTGAGGTGTCGGTTGGAGAAGTAGTAACGTAGACATCGAATGAATCGAAAAAAAACAATGTAGTGATAAAATAGAAACAGAAACATACCTTCTCCAACCGTCCCAGCTGCGTCTCCTCCTCCGGCGTGGGCTCCGCGTCCGAGAGGTCGTCGTCGTCGTCCGAGTTGAGCGCGGCAACTTCTCCTGGTGCGGGCGCGTTACATTCTATCGGCGAAGATGAATTTTGGAGGGGTGACGATCCGTGTATAGGCGAGGACGCGTGCGAGCTGTGTTGTAGCGGCGAAGGCATGCGCGGCGCGGTTTCCTCGAACTTGACGCGCGGGGAGGCAACGCGTGCAGGTGATTCGACGCGGAACGTGGACGACATCTGGAGCGAAGACGCCACCGCGCGCGCGACGCCGAGTTCGTGTGTCAAGGCAGGTGCTACGGGGACGCCGCGCAGGAACGGCGAGTCCTATGGACGGAGGCGTTAGGTTCTTGCCACTCTGGAGCGAAGAGAAGCCAGCGAAGTAGCCGAAGAAATACGTGACACGCGCACGAATGCAGAAAACGAGTCGTAAATGGAGCCCACAGGAAACGCGATGCGCACCTCGTTCTGATCCTCATCTTCATGCTTCATCTCCGCGTCCGCGTCCTTCTCCCCCTCCTCCTTCTCATCCTCCCGTACATCCTCCTCGGCATCGGTGGCAACAGCATCCGGCGACGACGGCGCCGTGCTCGCGGGCACGCTCGACCACATGCGAAACGGCGCAGGCGAAGAGAGCGCCGAGTCTGCCGAGTCGAGCCCCTCTAGTTCGAGATCCACCTCCATGGCACTGAAATCCTTCGCGCTTTTCTTCCCTAATATCGACAACTCCTTCTCGCGTTGCAGTGTGTTTTCCGCGCCCAGAATAGAGCGGAACCCAGCAAACGGCGCTTCGGCCGGCATTATTGCTTGTAGGGGTGTCTAGAATGTAGATTTGGCCCAGAAATTGGGTGGCGAGGTCGTGTGGCGCGTGTCTCACTTCCAGTGGTAGATGTTCCAAGTAGCCAGCAGCCCCAGAGTTGTTTAGAAACTAGAAACCAGAAACCGAACGAGCAGCAGGAACGTTGTGGGCGTGTGTGGGTGTAGGAAGCAAAAGCGGATGGCTGTAGCCAGGGCAAAAAGGAAAAGGGAAAATGATTTGTCAGCAGTGCCACAGTCTTAGTCACGACGCGCTCAACCCGGCCCTATATCGCCTCTTTTGTTTCTTTCCTTCACCGTCTTTCTGAGACCCGCTGCACTCTTTTGTGTTTCCAAGTCTCTTGTCTTACTTTTACGACTCTGGAATCTGCCAAAAAAAATTGCTCTTGTTCTACGGCTCCCCTGTCCGCTATCGCCGAACCGATGCAGGTGACGCCGACGTCGCATCGCCGCTTTTGCTGTGCGACGCCGCTGCCAAATTCAATTCACAGCTCGGATTTCCCAGAAGAAACTCCGGACTTCACTTGTAATCTCCGCCTCGGCTCGAATCACCGTCTGCTGTGCTCTTCTTTCTGTTCTGTTTTTAAAAAAAATTCTACATCGATCCGTTTTTAGCCATAATCTGCATAATCTGAGCTGTCGTGCTTTGCTTTTCGGTTTTACCCTCCAATATCTCTCCCGAAATTCCTGAGATGCCCGTATTCCACTGCCCTCTACATCTGGATTTCGAGTCAAGTATCAGTCAACGCCCTGGTCGCACAATATTGGCAGTGCTCCCGCGCTTTATAGCTTTGTCGCCCAGAATTACCCCCTGGGAGATGCTCGTTCGAATTGAACCCGACGCATGGTGAAGTAATTGTTTCTTTTTTTCTGGTTTGCTTTTCGTCGTCTTTCCCTCGCTTCTGTCCAACCGAGATGCAATCCACAAGGAACCATCTTAAATTCTCAAACAAATTCACGTTGATTCGTCTCTCAATGGCCCCTTTCAATTGGAAGTGAACGCTTCAATCTTATCCAACTGTCGAGGATCTGAACTTTCCAGGCTCGGTTGTGGACGGTCCACCTCCGCACATAGTACATGCCTTTCAATATTTCCTGCGGATGCACGCCCGTTCAACTCGGCCCGAGCCATGAGCCAGAAAGGCGTCTTTTTATCCTTCTCCAAGCTTCTTTCTGGACGAGGTTCGATTCGCATTCCAGCTGCCGCACTAGCGTACGTGTTCCGATGTTGGCTGCATCCACAGTTAATTCAAACTCTAGTTTGACAAACAAAGCAAAGAATACTCAGTAATGTCACAGTGTATGTAACCATGTTCTGGAAGTTACGATCCGGCACCGAGTGACTCTTTGAATGAAGTTGTCAGAACAAGAGTTTTATTCGTGTTTCACCTCAGGTGGGCTAAAGATGGGGGTTTCGAAGGGTTTCGACGACTCCGGGTGCGAAGGGGGCTCAGAATATTTGCGTCGATGAACCGGCCACGAACAGTTCAATGTTGCCCATACTAACGCCTCCGCACTCTCTCCAAATATTTCTGCCGAGGTGGAAAGTTGACTTTTCAGTTTTCGAGTTCGGGAGGATACGGAAATTATCGCGGCCTGCGCCGATATGCGTGACAACATGTGGCATGTGGCGGTGCTTGCACTCCTTCAGAAGAGTCCTTCCTTCCGCGTCTCCCCTCTCCTCTTGACCGCAAGAGACAATTCCTGTAGCTATGCCTCGCAAACTCGACCTACCCGTGGAGCTTGAGCGGGAGATCTTCGAACTCGCAGCAAAAGCGGACGTCAGGACCGCATTGCGGCTCGCAATCGTTGCGCGACGCGTGCAAGTGTGGTGGGTTGGATAGACGTACACTGGATTCCAGAGTGTTCAACTACTCTCGGCACGCAGGGTAGAGCCTATCATCTATTCACGCGTGGTTGTCGCGCACGCACCAGCAGCCAGCCTCCAACTGTCGTACGCCCACGACATACAGTGGGAGCGCAGTGCCAGAGGGCGACGCTCCAAGAAGGCACCGCAGATCCCAGTGCTGCGATTTATCCGTACCATTCCATTCAGGCCAGCATCCTTCTTTGCGCGCCACGTTAAGCAGCTGCTCCTGGGAAATCTCACCGAGCCTGAGCTGGTCACCGTGTTGTCGACGTGCACAGGTATCGCCGAGCTTGGGTGGTGGTCGAGCACGGCTACCGCCCCCGTCATGGCGGCGCTTGCCACCCTGAAAATCGACCGCCTCTCCGTCGACCGCTCCTTCGACCTCCTCGCTGCAGCCACGCCTGCCGCGGCAATGTTCGCCAATGTGACCCATCTAGACATCACTATGGAACCGGATGACTACAACATGCCAGCTCTTCCCCCGCTTCAGAGTTTTCGCTCCTTGACCCATTTCTCCATGGTGTTCGGCCGTTTCCTCCCCGCCAGCCCGGAGAACTGGTTAAACGAAGTGCTCAAGGCGCGTCCCAGCCTGAACATACTCGTCCTCTTCTCCGATAGGATTCACAACGAGCAGATCGCTGGGCTGCGTCCGCGGAATCCCGACCCGCGCGTCGTCGTGATGCTCCCGCCCGTTGGCGAGTGGACGGCGCGCTGGGTGCACGACGCGTGGCCGCTCGCTGAGGAGGTTGTGCGTGAACGCCACAAGCTCGCTGCTGGTAAGCACCGCGATCGATCTTTGTGGACTGCGAATTAAATTCGATTTAGCTGAAAAGGCTGCAGCAGATGCTGCCTCTCAATTGGAGGCGTGATGGGGGATACGTGCTAATTGCTGCTATGTACCGCTTTCTGATGCTCTGCGCTTGTGTTGAACTTGCTCCTGGGACTTGCAATGGAACTTTTTCCTTCTTTCTGGCTGGGTCGAATACTGAGTGTCTGTCTCAGGTCTACCGATGGAACTTGTGGAACTCTTTTCTGGCTGGTCGAATCAGTTAAGTGCGACTGCATTTCTCAGGTCGCTGCTGCAAAGTTGATCCATGGAAGCATCCGAGTTGGATCGTTCCCTTACAAATTTGTCTCGCATTTCTTTGTTCCGCCGCCGTTCCCTTCCTCCTCCATCTACCATGTCCTTCAGCCCGATACTGTTCTTGGGTGCTTTTTTTTCGATTGTTGGTGCACGCCTACCGTCTCCCTTGGGTTTAAATCCTTTCTAGTGCTCGGCTCGTTGGAACTGCCATGCCAACGACTGTTTCGACGGATATTTCTATCGCGGTGGCGAGTCTGAATCTGATCCGGGAATCGAGGACGGCCAGACTTCGTTTAAGCAGACGAACTGCTTAAACGAAAAGGTACGCCAACACGTTGCGCAAGCCCGCCAAGCCGATTCAGCGAGTATAGTCTCCTCAAGAAACCGGAACTGGTGACGCAGACCGTACAGAGCCAATGCTCGAGCCTCTCGATGGCTGCATTGGTCGCGTGAGTCGAACTTCCAATTTGTCCGCGCGTAAATGAGACTTCAAATTTTGTTCGTTTTTTTAAAAAAAAGCTCATGCATGGTTTATTTTTATTTTGTTCGACCCGCAAACTGAACCCATCCGCGGAGCCAAACTTTATAAATTCAGCTGACAATCGTGCGTTTGCCACGCAGGTACTCAATTACTTCGATGGGGCTGCAAGAAACGGAGGACCTCCAGGAAGATAGTATATAACTAATTGTCTGTATATTCTAATCTAGTTCAACCAAAATATGATTGCTAGGCCTCGCACTCAAGTGGCATCCGCAGCGACCAACATGAATGTCCCCGCGATAGGGTTTCCCAAATCGACAGCAGCGGCGAACTGGGCTATGTTGAACTGCAGGATCGGTGTCGTCGCGTTGACGAGTTGTTGCTGAGCAAAGGCGTCGGACTGTTTGTATACCAAGAAAGTGTAACTGCGAAGAGGAAAATTAGTGCCGTTTGATGCGTGGGACTTGAACATACCGATGGGCACCAGAGCCCGCAGGCGGGGCGGGCTGTATGAAGTCGGTCACCGCTGGGGTGGAGTTTGTCAGGCAACCACCCTTGTTGTAGAAGTCTCCGCCAAGGAAATGGCGGACTTGTGCAATTTCAGGCGGCGCGTCGAGATCAATCATAGCGACAACAAAAGGCCCTTTTCCGACGTGGCCTACGACGTCAAAGGTCGGCGGACCGGCGGTATCTGGGGAGGCATTGTGAATAAATTATGTAGCAAGTTGTGGACGCACCATTTCGGGGAACATGGACGCCCGCATGGAGGGTGACGGGTTTTTTGCCGGCGCGGGGGAAGGTGACTTCGAGTAGAGCCTCGGGCTTGAACACGATCCCGAGGTCTGTAGGGATCTAGAAAGCCGAGTCGTCAATTGAGCAGGATGCGGTATCAGAAATAATCACATTTGCAGAGCGGAACGCCTGGTCAACGGCGCGGAGTGAAGTGTCCTGAGCCGCGGTGACGAGGAGAAGCGAAAGGAGCGACGCGAGTTGTGTGAAATGCATGTTGTTCAGGCTGAGCTGGAAAACTTAAGCAGGTTGCGATGAGCGGCGGAGAGAAAGAGACTGCAGGAAACAGTAAGAGATCGACGCGTTATATACCGCGTTATATACGCGCCAAGCATATTGAATTTCACTGTCGTCTCTGTCGGGTTCACGTGGAAGATACCCAAGCCGCCAATGCGTCTAGAGGCTGTGTCATCGCCTTCATGTGGGTCAAGGTGGGGCCCCCGGAAAATTCCGCGAGTTCAAGCTCCGCTTAAACACGAAGTTCGGTGTTCACCTTCGTCTTGCTTCATCCTTGCTTCATCCCCGCCCCCGCTGCGGTTCTGGAGAAGTTGATTCTTTCCCCTTCAGCCACTTCGTCCGTTCCATTGGATTTTCCCACACTACTATCCTCAGCCAATTCTAAAATTCTTCTGCTATAATCATCCGCTCTGCCGCTGTCTCAAACCCCTTCTGCTATAATCCGTTCATCCGCCCGCATTCAGGCCTGCGGAAAGCCAACTAACCCACTTGCTTGGCGGCTTGGGCCAGCGATGAAAAGCTTTCGCTGATTTTCCGCTTCTTCTCAACAGCAAACGGCATTTGGCACAGGCTGCTTGGCACACACCAGCTAACACAATTTGAAATTCGGGATCCAATCAGAGCTTTGAGCCTGTGACCGTGGTTCAACAGCAGTTGGGGGGCGTCCGCAGCCATTCATTCCGATCAACCGGTCGCGTGGAATGTGGGTCGAACAGAATTGACGCATGAAAAAAGGTTGACTGAGATCCGTCGGAGGCCCGGACTTGGCGCTGCGGATGAGTGGGAAACTAGAAATACTCTTGTTGTTGCTCCGTAGAGGAAGACGACAGTGTATTGCACAAGCATTAACTGGACAACGGATCTCTTTTCGTGGATCAACCTGCGTAGCGCCCACCCAACAGTAGACAGCAGTAGACGGGTAGTGACGATCCGGCTAAGTAGTCGGTTAGGGTACAGGGTGGGTCACTGCGGCTCAAGTGGCTCGGACTTAACCGAAACGTGCAGATTGAAAGAAACGGATCCGCGCCTTGTGATTGCCCCATTGCTGAAGCTTGCGGCTCTACTGTTCTAATATTCAATCTTTCGAGAACGGACCTACGTGCGGCTTCGGCGGTGCGTCAGCCTGAAGCATCTGCAGGAAGTCGGCAACGATCCCCGCAGCGGCCATGGACGTGATGCCTGCGTTGTCGTACGCGGGCGCGACCTCCACGATGTCGCAGCCGCTGGGAATGATCAGTGAAGGAAGCACACTTAGAACGAGAAGTAATTACACGAAGTTCAGGCCCGCAAGGCCGCGAATTATGCGCTTGACTTCCCGCGTCGTCCATCCTCCCGCTTCTGGAGTTCCAGCTAGGCAGCAAATAAGAAGTGTCTGTTTCATAGAACCCGAGACTTACTGGCAGGCGCCATTCCTGGGTCTGTTGTGCATTAGAGGAGACAGTTTACGCAAGGGAACAAGAACTTGCCGATGACATCAATATCGAGACTGAACGGAGGTGAGCGTGCTAGGCCATGATAAGGATAGACTTTGCATGCCTTAGATACACCGGGCCAGTCCCGACGCGGTCCCGAATCTTATTAATGACATTGTGAATCCCATAATCGTCGATATCCTCGGTGCTGATTACCGCGAATCCCACAGATTCGTCGTGTTCAACCATGTCTTTGCCCTGCGTTCCGGCGGAGTTGAAGGTCTATCAGAAGGGACGGAAGTGGACGCAGCTCACACCCATCTTCTGGCGAATGCCGCCGTGAATGCTCGTGTTTGTCATAAGGTGCTCCTCTGCAGCGATAGCAAAATATGAGCCGTGGCTGATGCGCTCCTGCCCCGTACGGCCTTGTACGCTCGACGTATCGAAATGCGCGTCAAAGTGGATTACCTAGTCGGTCATTTTTTTAAAAATGAACCAACATGGATGCTGCGCACCGATATCGGTCCGTAGACCTTGTATAGCGATCGCAGGATGGGGAGAACCTCGGAGACGAGTGAATAATTGTATAGGTGAGAAGTGAGCATACACACAATGGTGTGATCTCCACCGAGTGTCACCAAGCGCGGATGCTCTTTCCCATCTTTCGCCATGGCCGCGGTGCTCGACTTGGTTGCACCTTGTACTGGGCGTGCGAGAAGCGTCGAATACGCAACCTCCATCTGGTCAATGGCCTTCGCGTTGTCCATTGGCGTCAACGGAACCTGAAAGCCCCTTAACACCGAAACCCTGTCAACTGCAGCACGAACATACATCCCCGCAGTCCATCAAGCGAGCACCAAAGTCGAATGGGCTGCTTCCCCAGGATAGTGTATGTGCGCGGCCCATCCCGGACCCCATACGGATCGACTGCGGACCCAAGCGTGCGCCAGGACGATAGGACGTCGTTGTGTCGAAAGGGAACCCAAGGATTGCGATGTCGAACCCGTGCGACGCGTCTTCTAGGCATTTTGCGTAGGGGAGGTGCATGAAGCTCAGCGGGCCGGTGTATACGAGGTCGTGCTGATCACCGTATTTCTTGGCCCATTCCTCGTTCGTCACGTCGGCAACGGGGATCTGTTGGTGGTGCTGGTGGGCCGCAACGAGCGGCAGCGCCAGGAGGAGCGGCGCGATCATGGTCGTTGACGGATAAGGCGGCGTGCTGTGTCTTGATAAGGAGGCTTGACATTATACGGCGGATGATAAGTGAGATACGAGTTGATATCACAGAGATACCGGATGTGTCGGCCGCGGGCCCGATAGATATGGCCACAATTGGCTCTGAGTTAAAAATTGGTGCCTCGAATTTTGAAGGGAGGATATTATTTATGCGGGACTCGCCGAGAAAACTGTCTCCATCTTGCCAGGCACAAATGAAAATGGCGTGAAGGCATGCACTATTATCCTTGGTGGCTTGATCAAGTTGAGAACAGAAAATTGAGAGCCTGTCGTCCGACGGCAGTGTCGACTCGGACTGTGTCAGCTTCAAGTTACGACGAAGAGAGCCACGCAGCAACCAACTTAAAGCCGCCGCGGACGTGTTCGACCCTCCTTCCAACTCCCCGAGACAATTTCGACGCGAGGCACGAGCGGCTTGAGCTTGTCAGAGGATACTTAAAGCGCAAAGACAGCGCTGAGATTCGCTTGAAGGGCAGTGATGCGAGTGTAACTCCGTCACGGTCACCCTCCTCGCTTTATAAGCCCGGCCCGCAGCTGTTTCGCTTAGTACCCTCTTTCTCTTTCAGTGTGTGGTAGAGTTGGCGTGTCTTTTGCTGCTCTGGGCCTGCTTTCCCCCTGCGCGCCTCTTTCCACACACCCAGAGACAGCTGTGCTCACACTCGTAGAGTCGGAGCCCTTTAAGTTTCGCAGCGAGACGACGCGAGTCCGAGTCCTTTTCCCGCTTTTTCCCGTCGACCCTCGCAGCTTTAGTGGCCGCCCAAGACGGCCTAGCGGCAGAGACGAAGGCTCATTCCAACACCCACGCATCTCCTTTCCCGAGGCTAGTGAGCGTGGATTGCTTTTTTTTACTCATACCGCTCGTGTATCTGCGAGTCGCTTGCCTTACTTATCATCCATTTTCTGGACTTGGCCTGCTACAAGGTATGTACCGGGTTATCCAATGGACCACCACTTACTGTCTCAAAGGTACCTGATGGAACTTCCCTAAGAGCTCCTTGATCTGGTAGTATCGAAGATACTGGGGAACGATGGCTCCTGGGAGTCAGCCGCAGTCCTCGAGACTCTCAAAACGTTCTGCCTGGTTTGTCGCGCATTTTTGCACCCCGCTCAAATACACATTTTCTCCTTCGTCGGGTTCCACGACAGAGACGATGATACCCAGTGCATGCGATTCTCGTAATTATCACTGGAGAGCCCGCACATCGCTGCCTACGGGAAACAAATTCACCTCGTATACTAGATCACGGACGCCGAACCTCTCGCCGAAATCCTATCTTCCAATCCCGCAGGAAATCGACTTTTACCCTCTGGCAGATGCTCATCAGTGGGCAGCTCACCCCGCGCCGCTGAAGACAGCAGTTACCGACGTGCTCTCCCGTTCTACCGTCCGCCAAGTCAGCATGGTCCACTATCACTTCGCAAATGCAATGGAGCTGCACTCGCTGTTCCGTAGTGCTCACGGTCTAAGAGACCTTGCGCTGAGGTATCTCAAATTCTCCAACCACCCGATGCGTCGCCCATAATTATCTTGGATTCTCTCAGACGGCGGGCATTGCATTCTGCGGATGTGGACTCGATGCCGCGGGCGTTTACCACCGCCGACCTCACGCATCTGCGCTCTCTTGACCTCACAGACAGCGCGCTCACTGACTTTCTCCGCGCGAATGCGGCCACGCTGCAGAAGATCGAAATAATGACCGAGTCATCAGGTTGGTTCTCGGTATCAACAGCGCGAATCGATACTAATCTTTCTGTAGAACGGCACGACAGCGAGGACGCAGACAATCTGCTCGGCGTACACCGGCTCACAACCCTCCGCATTCGTGCGCAGAACACCTCGACGATGCACGCCACGCTTCGCCTCTTCGGGAATCTAGGCCACTTGACCGCGCTCCGCGACGTCAAACACGAAATCTTTCAGAACATCCACGCAAGCGACGAGCCCACCTGGCGCACTCTTGATGCTGCCTTTTCTTCCGTATTTGATGCTGCCTTGTCCTCGGCATCTGATGCTGCGTTTTCTTCAGCATTTGATGCTACAGGTACCTCGTCGCCCACAGCCGTGCTCGAAGTGACAGCGACCAAGTACACACCAAAACCGCGACGGCATTTTCACTTTGGAACACCGCTGGAGCCCCGCGAGACGTTGTCGGAGTGGATGCCGGGCTTGGTTGAGAGGGGGGCGTTGAAGGTTGTATCTTGGGAAGACGAGGAAGAAGCTTGAGTTCCCGCTGGGCCGTGTTTTATTCAATGGATTGAGTTTGTTTCGATTCTTTATATTACCAAGTTATTGACAGAAATTCGTCATGCTTTGCGCGGCCACGTCTGCCTTGACGATGGGATCTGGCCTGGTGCTTGCTGGTGCATGAACCTTCGGGAGACCAAACTGAAATGAACCGTTGTTCCATTTTGGGTTGAGAAAGTACCTTCCGGATCTTGTGAAGGCTAACTCTCCTCGTCGCCTTTTCAAGTGATCTGCCTAGGTCCGGATGCCTTCGCTCTCTTTCCTCTCGCATCCTTCGTAGGTCCACCACGCATCCGATGTAGTCAATGAACGACTTTCGAACATCAGGTGAGACCCGGACCGTCGCGCAGACCACGGGACGCGGGAGTGAGGACCCAACGGCGCTTCGATTTCGTTACCAATGACACCTCAGGCTCCCAATCTCTCCCAATACAGCAATCCTCAGCGCTGCATGCTGCACCGTTCATCTGCCGCGCATCTGAGAAGGCAGCCGTCAACAAGAGTGAGCTAGGGTTCGATCGCCGCGGCCGATGCTCGGGAAATCTATTGATCATAGGACCTGACGCCGTGCAGCATATAAAGCCTGGCCCCGACGTGACGGGTACCGCACCGCAATGATGCTCTCCAAATTGCCCGGCGGTGCCTCAGGCATCGCGCTCGCCTCGTTGTTCACCTCTGTAGCTGCCCTTGATAATGGCGTGGCTCGTTTACCAAGTAAGTTCAAAGATTCATCTCGGGTTTCCACGCTCATGCTTTCTGGCGCAAGTCCTGGGATACAACAGTGAGTGCCAATCCTCGGTGCCTCAATGAGTTCTTCTGAATAAGAGAAGCCTGGAATGCATACCAGGTACGCGCGTTCCATGAGATTCCTTGAGCTGGTTGGCATAATCGGAGAACAGTGCAACATCGACGCCAACCTGATGCTCACCACGGCGAAGTTGATGAAATCTCTGGGGCTTTTGGTCAGTCATTCACTTCGGGTGCTTTGGGATTCAATGTTGAGGGTATTCTTACCTAGGACGTTGGTTATCACTATGTCAACATCGATGATTGCTACGCTGAGAAGAACCGCTCTGCAAGTGGGGATATAGTGGGAGGTTCGTGTTCGTTGGCCCCGCTACCTGTGATGTAGACTCTGAAAATTTGTAGATAAAATAAGATTCCCGGACATGAAAGCTCTGACGGATCAAGTTCATGCTCTTGGCTTGTGCGTCGTGACACCACCTCCTTAATTCCTTCATAGTTAACTTGCTATCCTTCAGTAAAACTGGAATAGTGAGTGGTCTTCATCGTCTTGATTTTAGAACCGTTCTGAACCCACTTTAGTACAGGTAAATATATATATTCGGGCGATTATCGAAGCTGACATGGCATGACAGCGACTCTGGCTGGTTCACCTGCGCCGGATATCCGGGTTCGTTTCAGAACGAGCTTCGAGATGCAACCACGTTCCAAAATTGGGGCTTTGACTACCTCAAGTATGTGTTCCAATCACAGCCAGATAGCTCTTGTCTAACTCTTCCTCAAACAGATACGATAACTGCGCCAGTGGGTGAATTTCGTCGATGGGTTCAATTACTTGGTCCCAAAACATTCTTCAGTTCCCTACGACGACATTATTCGTCAAGGAATCGTTGGAAGTAAGTTCTATATCCGGGCATCTCGTTGGACTGATGTTGAACTGTCTTTTTCATAGAATACCAGCGTATGGCAGACGCTTTGGAACAGCTTGAAAAAACCAGCAAGAAGCCGCCGTTTGTATTTTCCTTGTGTGAATGGGGATGGGTGCGTGTCATAGTAATCTCGGAAGATTCCTCAGGCTTACTTCGGACACGCAGAGTCAAGTCTGGCTGTTCGTGATTCCTTCCTATTTTGTATGCGTCAAAAAATTCACGGAAAATATCAGCTGGGGCAAGAACTTCGGCCATAGCTGGCGTGTAAATATCTTGGATTGAAGGCGCCTTCTCCAACTTACCTTTCAAATTTTAGGTCACCGGCGATATCGCGCCTCAGTGGAACTCATTGGCGGCGATAATAAATTTCAACTCTTTTATAACCCAAGCAACTGATTTCTCTGGTCACAATGATATGGACATGGTGCGTCCGTATGTGTCGCAAGGGGAGCCTTTATAGCTGATCCTTTCGTAAAAGCTTCAACTTGGAAACGGAGGACTGACCTTCGATGAGGCAAAGTCCCACTTCACCGCTTGGGCGTTAATGAAATCCCCGCTTTTGGTAGGGTTTCAACGTCCTCTAAATTGCGCCGAAACATTGACAAGTCGATAACGTAGATTGGCACTAACGTCTGTTTTCGAGAATTACTAAGTATTTCCTTCCCTCTAAAATCTACCAGCTGTCTGCTATCACTCCCGACATCCTCGGTATCCTCAAGAATACCGAGATTTTAGGTATAAACCAGGACCCGGTCGTAGGCCAGAGCATCTCACCATTCCGCTGGGGCCTCAACGTAACGGAATCCTCACTTTCCGAAAGTCAGTTTCTTACTCTTCTACAGCCCGATTGGACTAGTAACAGCTCCTTCCCTGCCCAATACTGGAGTGGGCCGTCGCAAAATGGGACCGTGTTCATGCTTGTGGGCCTGTTCTCCTCTTTACTTTGATGACAGGCGAGCAACGGTGATTTCAGCTGAATACGCTCAACGAGCCGTCCACAATGTCCTTCAATCTCACGGAGTCCCCATGGATCCGTGCCGGCCGGCAATATTCCGTGCGGGTTCGTGATTCCTCATTTATCCCGAGGTAATACTGGTTTTAATATTTACCGTATACAGGATCTTTGGACGCACACAAACAACGGCACTGCGGTTCGCTCATTTACAGCACAGAACGTTCCGGCTCACGGGGTCGTGGCGCTGCTGTTGAAAGATGCTGGCAATGAACCCGACGGCATATTCCCCGCGTGCAGCGTTTGGTTTCAATGCACGGACAAGAATGGCACGCATGTTGGTGAGCAGGTGTTGTCTGTGAAGCTGTAGCCTTAACTTATGCTTTACAAGGTGGCTGAAGCCTTCAGCTTCATAAATGCTGAAAAGTTTCTTTTGTCTTTTCCCTTCCGTTTTGTACCAAATATATTGTTATCAAAGTGGGTTACTGTGTGCGGTACGAGGCTGAGTCCATGACGGATTCCTTTCCTTTCCTTCTTTGTGCAGGAATGAGGAGATTAATTTCACCTAGACTCACAAACGGAAAAGGTGAGGAGGGTATAATGCAGTCTTGATCATTTACGTTTGTGGGAACGATCGGTCAAGCCTCACCAAGTGATAGAAGTTGAGTAGTGCTGATGTTAATTATAAAGCTCGGAGTGCACATTGAATGAACTTATCCAGATGACTGCACAGTGTCCGGTCGTGTTTCCAGTGAAGAGACGTGACTGGAGCACTGATTGATAATATTGGCGTCGATTTTAGTAGCCTTCATCTTGATTTGGGACTGTGCCGAAACCAAAGTTCCCACGGTTCGATTTCCTTTTTGATGCTCAGGTGAGTCCTACGCGAAGATTGAACCGGTACTCTCTGTTGAGGCCATCCATCTTCAAACAGTGAAACTATATGTTTAATCTAAACTATGAGGTCCCCCACATATCTCCACATACCCCCATGTTGTTTCTATTCCGGTCGGCTCGGTCATTGAGGGTTGATTTAAGCCTCTGATTTGAGATCTTTCCTTCTGAAGATTACCTCCCTTGTAACAAGCTGGCACATTCAGAACATGTTTGATGAGAGGTCTCATAGTTACAGCAGACGCTCAAAGGAAAATATTTGGAACGATGGTCAGGCCGGAATGATCATTTCCTTGGTAAAGTGCGCCATGTCTAAACCATTGAATCTCTAGTCGGGTACATATCATGGACCTTGAACATACCTCCTTCAATGTGCGTTCCGCTGATGGCCTCAGAACCCCTTTATAGACTCGCGTATGTGCGCTATTATTTGTTCCTCAAGCTGGGGATCGGACGTGCGCTTGTCCGCCTTGCCGACCTTCCCCCAAGGAACGAGATACTGATGCAATATCAGTGTCGGATGGATGGACGAGAAAATGTACATACCTGTCCGTTGATTTCAGCGGGTGTGGCGACGGTCGCACCCCATAATTGTGTGAACGCACCCATTCTGAACACAGAAGTCAGTAAGCAGGCGAAAAAAAGCTGTGAAATATGCGGACGCACGGCGTGGGGTACATGAAGAGGTGGGCTACTCTCTGGTAAAGGGACCCCAGTTCCCGCCCGAGCTCGGTCCGGATGGGGCCTGGGTGCACGGCGCAGGACACGAGCACGTCAGGAGAATGTGTTCTTGCAAAGTAATTTGAGATGACGATGTTGCCGATTTTGCTCTGGCCATAGAGTTTCCTGCAACGGGACGGGATCAATCAGCGGTGGTGCGGCTTGAGGAAGGGCGGAGGGATGCTCACAAGGACCTTGTGACGCCCCATGCCTTCTTGAGCCATGCATCGCGTTCGGGCCCGCCTCGGAGGGTGGCCGAAGCAAGTCCACTGCCAGGCGCCATAGTATGCCCAATGGAGGACGTGTGGATGACTCGCGCAGGGGCACCGGCTACTTCGTGGGACTTGATCAATGCAGGGAGCTGGCCGTCCGTCAGCGGTGATGAAATGAGCTGCATAGGCATTTCGACGCACGAGGAGTTCAGTCAGGAAGAAGTGACCGATGACATTCGTGCCGAATTCTGAACAAATGGTGAGTGGGGATCTGAGAATCCAAAATGTTCGGGCGTACGAAGGTCGTGATTTTGAGCCGTCAACTGGTCTGTGGGTGGAATCATAACACCCCTTCAAGAGAGATAAGTGATCCAATCTGAAGAACGGAAGGCCAAATTCACCCGTTGTTGAGCAGGATGTCGAGACGCGACTCTTGCGCGAGGTAGGAGTTGGCTGCGTTGCGCACACTGATTAAATCGGCGAGGTCCAGCTGTATGAAGATTGCGGTCTTCTTTGTCTCTTGCTCGAGTTTCTTGATAGCCGCGGCAGCTTTCTCTGGCGAACGTGCAGCAAGATAGACTTTCGCATTCTTCAGCAGGAGCTGTTTGACGGTTTCGTATCCGATGCCAGTGTTGGCGCCAGTGACGAGAGTAATCTGTGCAGTGGTAAGTAGGTTAAAGTTTTTTCAACGTGTCGAATTATACTACTTTGCCGGAGAGATCGGGAACTTCGCGTTCGGGGCTCTTCATTGCGCTGCTGAGAATGGGGCTGGGAGAGTGAGATGTGGGGGGCTTGGTGAATAAAGTTCTTGCAGGGTGGCGTCATTAAATACTAGTTCTCCTTGATCGTGATGTTGCCTTGATGACTGCGTCTTCAGGTACTTGCGACGCGACTTTATCTCCCCGAACGGCAGCGCGAAGCGCGAATTGTCGGGATCGGAGATGCCGGAGGGATACGCGTATTATCGCACGGTATAAGCGCGTATTGTTGAAATCGGAGATGCCGGTCAGCCGGTGACAGAATCGCGATGATGTGATCTACTTGTGATCCGATATGGTCCGCGTTGCTCGGGCTTGTTCGGCGCTCACTGGGACTTTCCCACTCCGACTTTCCGGCGCGGTACTATATATGAGGAAAGAGAAGCAAGTTTCGAAGTGATGCCCACTCTCATTGACACCAGCACTGTACCCCAGAGCTTTACTCGTTTTCCTGTCAAGATTCACGATGAGGCGCACCGGATCAGTGCGTTGAGTTCAGCCGCAGCCGAGGAGACTTTCCAACGTTTTACCAAGACTTCTGCCCCCCATTCGAAGGGACTTTACGGCGATGTATGCGCCATGTGCTATCCAGACGGCGATGTCGAGCGCGTGAGGATATGTGCAGAGATCATAGAGATTTTATGGATCTATGACGGCGAGAGCACCGTGTTGCATTTATGACTGCGTCCTGAAACAAGCCCAGACAGGATCGAGGCGCTTCCCCGCGATGTTGCCTCGCGAGAGCATGACATTGTCACACATCTGTTGGAAAATGGAACGAAAGTCAGCTCTCCTGACGAGTACACCATTTCGAACATCTTGCGTGATGTCGCGGCGCGCGTGTCCGCACTTGATCCTGTTCACGCGCCCTACGTCTCAAACATTCTCAAACAGACTATGCGCGAGTACGACAGCTGCAGCCTGGCCTTTAACACATGGGAGGAAGGTTTGCACTTCGGAGTTCTCAATGTTGGGTTCAGGTAAGTGTCTTCCTCCGACCCAGACGAAGCCACGGTTGATAGTTCCCCAGAATGCTGGACGCATTCGTACAGTGGACGTTAGATATTTATCTGACTACGAAGGAGACGGAGGTCTCCGGCGCGTTCTACGTATCGGCAGGACGCACCCTAGGGCTGACAAACGACTATTTTTCATGGAACATGGAAAAAAGGTCGCCAACAAACCGGACGTACAACACAGTCCCGGTTGTTATGAAGCACTACGGGATGATGTCCGAGAAGGACGCATTGATTTTTGTTAAAGGACTTGCTGTTGATGCTGAGGAGACGACGATGAAATTGGCGAAACCGTTGAAAGAGTTCTCGTCTAATGTGAAGAGATATGTCGAGGGGGTGGAGTATGTGCTACGGCCCCAAGGTACACCCATCTCTTCTGTAATGTATAGTAGTATGATACGGACACAGATTTGAAGTTGGATTGTATTCCGAAGATCCGCATGGTGAATTAACTCGACATTTTTTTGATTCATCGTGATCAATACCAAGAAATCGAACACCCCGGCATCTTGGTCAACAGCAGATTTGAATTTGCGACGCCCGCCCGCCCATGAAGTCGACGGCACAAAAAGTAACATTTTAGGCCGTTCAGTGTCGAAGTTCGTGAATAGTTGGTCGTATGTACAAGGAGCGTCTCGAATCAGAGCAGGTAGATATGTAGACCTATAAGATTATAATAATAGCGAATAATGAATTACCGGCATGGCGTAGGGGGCCCACACAGAAAATATAAAAACGATCAACTTAAAGAACCTATACCAGAGTGGATTTATCCCGGCCACTCGCAGGTGTTGACGTCTGCATGTAACGGTAATTATTAGCGAATGAACACGAAGTGGTGAGAACGCATCCGAGCGGGGCAGAACTTACCTCGAGGCGGTCAAGGTTATATGACTCCTGCGCACCGCCGACGGTAGTATGGGTGGTCACAGTAACTCTCCCGGTATGCAAAATTCCAGACTGCATTGTTGACGCCTCCGACAAGTCGCTATTCACCCCCAAGCCTGCGGAGAATGGAAGGCTCTTTCCGCCAGCACGGCTCCGTGATGCATACGAGTCGGAGATCGAGGACGAGTGCGCTGTTGTGCCGCCAGTGCGGAGGAAGGCGCGGTTGTTGAAGGTAACAAGCAATGTGTTCGCATATCTGTAATGGTTCACTTTTCCGTTCTTGAAGATGTAAAAAATGAAGGTACAATTTGGCCAGGACCATCGTGGGACAGATGAAATAGGTTGTGTTGGGTGTTCCGTAGAAGAGGATCAACGAAATGATAGCAACGAGTGTGGAAAGGCTGTTCGTCTCGACTGTTAAACGGACAATTCGCTTGACGATGTCACTCGTCTGCCTATGCTGTTGATGACTTGCTTTCGTCAACTTTGACTGTGTCAGATAGACTCTTCCATGGGAAGTTGAAATTCGTACAAGGTAAGTCATGGTAACGGCAATCAAAACGTCTGCGACAGCCTCGCCGATCAACCAGAGCTATTATGGCAAAGAGATTTCAGCATTGAACCGCAGCAACCGAAAAGCGCACGCACATATACGAATATGACTCGATTATGATCGTGGACTTCGTTTGCGGATAGATAAGAAGAAATGCCTCCGCCGATACCCCCGGCGGCTTGGAGAAGAGAAATCTAAATGAATTGAACAAGAGAAATTTTCTTCCTGCAATCTTCGCTCACCAAAGAGATAAAAATGCAAAACCAAAGCGCCGCACGTTTGATGATGTAAATCCGGTAGCAGAAAAAGACCTGAACCACCAAGGCCATCACTGAACCCAATATCGGGGTGTAGAATGGAGAAATGCGAGGTTGAGAAAAGCGGAGAATGTCGCCAAATCCATCCGCAAACCAATAGTAAACATCGACTCCGTTCAAAGCCGTTGCAACAGTTTCAACCAGAAAAATAAGATAGACTGAGAGCGGAGGGATAAGTGTAGAGCGACAGTATGAGTGGCAATGCGTACCCATCCACTTGATCGCCGGCTTGTCGTTGGGAAAAGAAAGTCTGTATACGTCTCAAAGATCTCGTCAGCGGTATCTCTCGACCGAAGCGGAGCCCTAAGCTCACAAACTTGCACCGCGAGTATCCCGTAAAGGAGATAATTTAGCAGCGACCCGATGAGCTACAGATTTGATCCATAGCATGTTGAGAATAGTTATCGCCTTAGAAGAACAGCCAAATGCACCTGGGAGGCGGCGCTGCAAGAATGGGGGAAGTCAGAGACTTTCATGTCAGATCGACAACACTTACATCGATCCGATATTGGGAGGAATAGGAATTGCAGAAGACATGATTAGAAGACACCAACAAAAGGGGAGAGAAAGAAAATGTGCACAAATCTTGGGGAACTTGATTATATAGGTGTCGTCACGGTACTAGCGCCCACCGCACGTGCGGCGCCCGGCGCTGGGCCTCACTGGGCACACCAGTGACAAAGACCTTTGATATCGTCTCAGCATCCGAACGACGCGGGAGCATCAGCATCATAGACTATTTGGCGATTGTGGGGATCCGAGTGAACAGTGGAGCTAATTATAACGTTTCAGGCCACTTGGAGGAACTTTCTGTCCGAAATGAGGCTGCCCGAACTCGAAGCCGCCCTGGGAGCTAGCCATAGCAGGGAGCTTTGAAAAGGGAGCAGTGTAGAATCTGAATTATTGTTGAAGCAAGTACAGACTTGAACCGTAGGAGGAGCGGCAGTGCAGAGTACGCCGCTGGCAGAGACAGAGGTTGGACAGAGGCCCAGGAACGGGGTGAGCGGCGATGGATGGCCATCATGGCGGCGCGATTTTTGCAATTGCCAATCGGCGGAAAATAGTCCCGAGTCCCGTGCTCGTTCGCGCCACCCCCTGATTTGCAGCCATCAATTTTTTCCAACTTCCGGTCGAAACCAACTTAACTTCTGCTTTGATGAATTAAGTTTGAATTTGATGTTTTAAACCACTCTCGTTTGTAATTTCTCACCTCTGAGCGCGAGCCCACAACTATGTACGACGACTACGACTCGGTTCGCCCGCGTTGATAGCCGAGCACTGGTTCCCAAAGCGATTCAGTAAGTATCTATCACTACATACTTATGCCCGACGCTAGTACATGATTGACCCGCGGAGTTGGTCAGTAGTTTCAGGGACGATCCAACTTATTAGTAAATAAGGATCAGGTTCAAATCCGAATGCTGACATCCCTCACAACTTGGACGGACCGCAATTTCACCAGATATTGGGAACTCGACTGAGATTCGTTGACTGTATGAAGGCCGAGTCCTATCCCACTCTTATACTGAGCCCGGAACTCTCTCGCACGACGTCAAAGCTGAAAAGCCAGAACCGATCTCTGGGTTGTCAAAATAGATTCCGACTCTGTCCTTTGAAATAACTGCGACCAAACGCTGTGCAGAGAAGTTATTCAGCCATAATGGAAATGACACGTATGTAAATGGTCCAATTTCAGCCGTCCCACACTGTCCCTCGATTGGCCTTCGTGGGATTTGCCGATGTATCCAGCTGTGGATCAACTCCGGCTGCTTCGATCCATTCAACCCCTGCTATTTAATCCTGGCAGCTCTACACTCTAAATTCAGCCTTTGGCTGACAGGTGTATAGCAGACCAGCTTACAGCGTAATTGGAAAAGTCGGGGGCACATATGAAGTCAGGCGAACAACACGGCAAGTATTGATCAATATTTCCGTTGTGCAAGACGAATCCGCAGAGGTCGCCCCTTGATGCACAGGCCTCGCGACGGCTGTCGAGGGCCGCAGATGCAGCGCCTAAGGCCAGGATGCCTATAACGAGGATGACAGTGGCGGTGGATTGGATGAGGTGCATCGAGTGGTGAAAGTGTGTTGGGAGCTGGGCTGAATTGTTTACTTGGCTCGAATCCTTACAACAATTTATAGTAGTTTGCTGGGACTGCGACTGTTAAAAGGGATTGAGGGGAAAGTGCGACTGGTTGACTGTATGCGGTAGGTCACAATCCAACCTTACACATGAGTCGGCAGTTGGATAGCACCGTGGTGGGGCAACGGAGATGAAGTTCACAGTGTGGGGCATGAGGTCCAAGTGCTGTCAGCGGAATCTGGAGGAACTTCAGTGCTTCAATCCCGTAAGAACGCCCTGCGGTCGCATCTTGCACCGTATATAGCACTGTGAAAGACGGGGTAAATCACCCTTCGAGAAGTCTCGAAGTTCGGACCTTTTCAGTTGCTTTCTTACGTCCGGTACGTTCACAATTCGAATGCATAATCCCAGTCAAGTTCCTTTCAAAGCAAATCCGGTGGCAGAAACATGCCCTTGATCGAAGTTCATCAACTGTTTTCAACCATCATGGACAAATCCGGCTGCTGATCAGTAAATAAACAAGCACCCACAAACTATTCAACTCGCGATAGCGAACTATTTGACTGACGCTATCGCCCATGAAATTCCTCAGACTCCCCTCAACAATCTACCAGAAAACCTTACTCGGGAGAATTTCAGCTGGCATACCATGGTAGAAAGGACAGCTTGAAATGAATTACTGCCACCGTTCTATAAACATCATCTTTTGAATGGCGGAACACACTGTATATACACATAAGGATACGCCGACTGCAAACCAAGAAATCTCTGTAAAATACACACCGCTTCCAGCCTCATGTGCGCCTCAGGGCATCCAGCTTCACGCCTTCACGCCGCTCCTCCAATCCTGCGCCGACTCTTGCGGGGAGCCGCCGCAGGAACAAACTCATCCTCATCGTCGCTCTCAATCACCACAACACGCTTTTTCCCCGCCGCGCTCCGCTTGGAGCGCTTCGCCGGCGTCTCCATTCCTGTGTCCTCGAAAGTACGCTTTCCGCCGGTATTCGTCAGCTCCGACCCAAACACATGACCAAAAGCCGCGCGCCCTGTGAGCGACGTCTCGACCTCGTCCACCTCCATCTGGTCGTCCGACGCCTCGCGCTCTTCTTCGCGGGGGACTGCGTCTGCCTCATGCGCGGCCTCCGATCTATTGGCATCCGCCCCATCTACATCCATCTCAGGCGCGTCCTGCTTCGCCTTTTCCTTTTCCTTCTTCCCCTTCTTCTTCGGGCGTTTCGGCGATGGCTTGAAGCCCGTGTTATTCTTGACCGCCCACTCGATCTCGATGATCCTGTGCGCATGGCCCATGGTCAGAATATTTCCTGCCAACTTACGTCTTCCCAGGCGCGCGTGCCGAGCTTGCGGCGGCAACGGTCCGGCGCGGTGCGAGGCCGGTGTCGGTCCGGCGCTGAGGTTTCGTGGTCGATGGTGGCGGCTTTGGAGCCCCGCCGCGAGAAGGTGTGGAAGGATCGATGCGCGAAGGGCCCTTGCCCCCGCCGTGCGCCGACCCCACGACCCCGCCTCGCACCGAGCTCATGGCCACAACCCCGCCATGCGCCGACGCCGGCCTCGACCCAGACACCGACCCCGAGCCCACTGCCACGCGCCGCAGGAAGACGTTCACAACGAAGAGTATCCACCTTTCTTTGAGCTTAACGTTATCGGGCACGTACGTCTCCGCCCGGCGGTACAAATCGAGCGCGATTTGCAGGTCACCCCTGCAAAGTGAAGACACAGTTAGAATTGGTCCATCTAGAATGCAAGCCACGCACCGATCTGAATGCTGACGGGCAAGGGCCACGTACGCGCGCCCCGTCTTCTTCTTCGACACGGGCGACAGTACATCCGCGAGCGCCATCTCCTTGTTGCCCCTCTCGCTACGGAGTGGGATAACTATCAGCCTCTCGCACGCCAACAAAAGACTCACAATTTGCGCTCAAGCTCTTGCAGCCGCGCCTGAAGCTCGTCGTCAAGGTCCTTGTGGCGGCGCAGCAGGGGCGACAGGCCGGGCGGGAGCTCCAATTCCTTCGAGCGCGGCGAGCGCGAATGCGCAGAATCCCTGTCCTTGCGCGGTGATCTGCGGCTTGGCCCTGCCTGCAACTCCATCTCGCGCTCCCTTTCACGCTCTCGTTCCCGCTCCGCCTCCCGCTCGCGCTCGCGCTCCTCGAGCCTCCGTGCCACCTCCGCCTCAACCGCGCGCGAAATCTACGAATGTGTGTTAGCGCTCTTTTGTACAAAACTAGCCCACAACGAAGGGCTTACTCACCCTCGCATCGATCTCCGCCTCGCTCAGCCCTGGCGGCACCTGCTCCTTCACCTTCTCCTTTACTGTGTCCTTCACGTCTGCACCGACCACGCCGCCGATCACCGACATACGGCTGAACGGTGCCCCAGCTCCAGGGAGCCCAAAGGTCGATGTACGCTGCGCCGGGCGTGGGACGAGCGAGGGGCGCCCACCGGCACCAGCCACGGACGGGCGCGGACCATTGAGGGCGGAGTGCGCACCCGCAGCGGCAGCGACGCGGGCAGCGGGCGCTACCTGCGCTAGGTCGATCTTGGGTGCGGGTGGCGGTGGCGGGCGAATTTCTGCGTGCGTGTATCACTCAGTATCGATATAGAGAAGGATGGGACGCAAGACTTACCGCGCTCATTGATCACGGGCCTGTTCTCGATATTCTTCGTCCGCACGGCGAAACTGTGAGCGTGGTCAGTCGACAAGGCGCGTAACAAAAGAACACGACACTCACTTCAGCGTATTGAGCGTATCTTGGCGCCACTTCGCCCCAGGTGCCAAATTACATATGAGCAGGCCAACGGAGCTCCCGCCAAGCGCGTCTTGCAGGATGCGCGTGAGCTTGGCGTTACGGTAGGGGATGCGGGGCTGGGGAGGAAGGGGTTAGGTGGTATGCGGAAAGGAGAAGGCGAGAACAGACGAAACACTCACAGCCCCAGTATTCAGCGCATGCACGACCTGCCCGAGCACGCTCAGGCTCTTATTGATCGCCGCGCTCTCCGCCATGCGCGACGGGTCGTTACCGGTGAGCTGTTGGGTGTGCGTTAGCGCGATGCGGGATGGGGCAAGAGACGAAGGAAGGAAGGAAGGAAGGAAGGAAAGATAAAAGAGTGGGAAGGACGCTACACATGCCGCGTTGGCGTGTCGGGGCATCCCGCCTTCCTGGGTAAGCGCGTAGCCCCAATCTCGTTCCTTTCTCAACAGGAAACAGATAGAGGTCCCGAACCCACCTTATTATTTTCCGAGCCGGCCAAATCCACCAGGTTTATCTTCCCCTCCCGCATGCGCTCCCCTCCCGTCTCGGCGTCGAGTACGCGCACCTAAAGAGGTAAACATCAGAACGAGCTTTGAAAGAGTGCGGGCGCGGGTGTCAGCGCGTCGTGGAATCGAAGGATTCCCGTCGACAACAGAATCGCTCAGAGAGAGAAAGACGCGCAGAGTGTCTCCATCCGCGCTGATCTCCCCTCCGCGTCCTCTCATATAGTAGAAGGACGCTCACCTTCAAATTAAGCGTTAAAACCGCGTGACTGCGCGAGCTCGCGCGATTGAGCAGCGTGGCACCAACGGAGCGGCGTGCGGTCGCAGTCCTGCAGATGAACGAGTCAGTAGGATTCGACACGCAGAGGAGTGGATGAGATGAATATGTAGAGGAATGCAAGCGTCGCGTAAGGGTCCCCGTTCTCGAGATTGAGATGATACACGCCGCGCACGCGTTGCAGACTACTCCTTCCGAAAGGAAACGAAAAAGAGCACTCACGCATACACCTTCCCAAACTCGCTCACACTCCCCACCGGCGCAGTCGTCAGCCCCGCCACAAACACCGCTCCCATGTCGTTCTCGCGCACGGGCAGCTTCGGGGCCTGTCAAGTCGTCGTTTAGGGGGTCTTCTGATAAAAGACAGACCGAATGAACAAAACCCACATTCTCCCGCTGCACCAACAAGTCGTACACGTCGTCCTTGTAGATCTCGATATAGCTGACCCCCACCTCGGGCTGGCTGTGTGTCGCGGAGTGGGTCGAGGGGTCGAAGAGGGCCTGTGGGAAGATATGGTCAAGACGACACGACAGCGAGGAAGTAAAGAAAAGGCGAAGAGACCAAACTTACTTCCACCACCCGCGGAATGACCCCCGGATCCTCAGGGGTGCCCTGCATCGTGTGCGTCTTGCCGCTCGAGGTGACGCCGTAGGCGAAGATCGTGACTGTCTGTGTGAGTTGTTAGTGTACGCTTCCCATCAGGCAGGAAGGAAGTAGAAACGCTCACCACGCCACCCAAGGCGACGTCCACCAGCGGGCGCACATCCGCGTCAAAGAGCGCGGCCTGTGTCGCGGTCGCGTCATAGCAGCTCGTGAACCTGTGGGGGTGTCTGTTAGCGTTTTGCTCTGAATAAATTTTGTCGAGATATGGAAGGAAGTAGAAACAGCGCGAAATGGCCAAAGGCATCGCAGAGGAGGCTCGATTTCGTCCGCGCAAGCAATCCTGCTCCTCCTCTCTCTTCCTTGCAGGAAAAAAAATGGAAGGCATGTGCATTCGGTATTCCGCCACGCACGAGCGGATTAGAAGCCAGCAAGCCAGCAAGCCAGCAATGAAATTGGCAAGGGAAGCTAGCCGGCGGGCCACCCAAACGCAGAATGCCAGGGGTGCGAGCGCGATAAGGGCTAGTCGCCTCCATTCCAACGCTGAATTTTCCTCGTCATCGTAGGATACCAGGTACGCTAAAGCGCCTTTCGAGAGAGGGGGGAAATGGAGAGAAGAAAAGTGGACGCACGGAAATCTGAAGACCTGACTCGCATCGCGCGGGTTCGCCACCGCAATTCCCGTGAACCCGCTTCCACCACTGCTATTCCCGCTCGTGTTGCCGCTCCCGTTGACGTTTATTGCCCCGCACGATGCGTCTTCCTCGCCGTGGCACACGCGCACGGCATCGTCATGTGCCTCGCCGGGCAACCGTGGCCTCAGGCGCGCTGCGATGCGCACTTTGGCGGACGTCGCCATAAAAGCGAGAGAAAAAGAACGACGAAAAGGCGTAGAAGGAAAGACGACGCAGGAGGAGGAATGGTTTGTTTTGGTGACAAAACAAACACGCGGTCTCGTGCCGTGACCAGTCACGGGATTGTACGCGTCGACGGTTGAGCGTGTTTTCTTGGTGGTAAGGAACTACACGCCCTCCCTTCGGTAGTTTCTGAGATGCTGAGATGCTGTTGTCAGGGAATATATCTGGAACAACAAAGCTCTGAGGGGCTGTTGGAAATTCATGGCTCTCTGCAGATCTGCAGCAGCAGATCTGGATAAATCTGCCAGTTTCTGCATTCCAAGTCAGCTTGTTGGACGTGGTCGTAGGTACCACAAGCTAAATTGAGTTAGACTTACCAATTTAGTCTGATAGGACAACGCCGGATAACGTTTAAAAACTCCGCTTCAACTCCCATGTGGCTTCGCAGACCTAATAAATGAGACCTCGCCGATGGGTCCATAACTTTAACTGCTCCCACAATCCGGGTACAATCCGCGTCAGTAAAAAGTCGAATGTCGTCCCACATCATAAACGACGCTTCTGTGGGTGCTGCGAGAGGATTCTACAACTGTCCTCAAACAAAAGATCCTGTGGAATTGGAGGTCGCTGGCCAGGTATGTAAGCCACCAATCGCACCAGCTACTTCAGTGACATCTGGTAGATCCCCTCCTGGGTGAACGGTATTTTGTACCGCACCGGACTCGGTACATTTGACATAGCGCCGAACGACAGCAAGCTGTCCGATGTGAAGATCCGACACTGGTTCGACGGCCTCACCTTGAACCACCGGTTCGAAATGGCGGATGGGAAGGTCTCGTTATGCGACCGAGATGCTGCAGGACTATATCAAGACCACTGGAAAATATGACCACCTGAGTGCGCTACACCATGGACTGACCAGATTTCCGTTGGACTAATACATGAACAGTGAGCTTCGGGCAAGCTGATCCATGTCAGTCGTTATTCGGACATTTCTTCTGTGAGTTTACTCTCGAGTCTAAAAGTATCCTCTTATTTTCTATACAGCCAAATTCAAGCCCAAGAAACCCTTTCCCCAAGGCAAATCTTCGGTTACCATCGGAGTCACCATCACACCCCATTTTAACGGGTTTTCCACCCCGGACGGCGCAAATAGTGATGAATTTGTCGTCAAAACGGACACGAACACGCTGCAAATATTGGATAGAGTTACACTGGAGCCGATTAGAATGGACACGTACGCCTCTGTCTCCTCGGAGCTCGATGGGCGCCTATCTGCTTCTCATGCCGTCGATGGTGAGGGCAATTTCTACAATTTCACACTTGGGTTCGGAGCGAAACCTGGTCGGTCTCGCCTGTGATTTTTTCTATTTTTGTACTGAACTACGGTCGCAGTGTACAAGGTGTTCCGGGTAGATAAAACAGGCAAGACCACCGTTCTGGCACAAATCGTCGATGCGCCAGCCGCATACTGTACTAAGTATTTCATTCAATTCGGATGTCACGGGTCACAGGCCCAAAATTTTTCGAATGTATTCGAACCTGTCACTGGTCACCGAAGGCATTTTCGAATGTTTAAAACGGTCACAAAATCCGCGAAAAACAGCCCAAAAATCCACTTTTTGCGTGCGCGGCGCCTTGCGCCGCGGCCTTCTCGCGGAATACTTATCGAGTTTGATGTGATCAGGAGGTTCACACTTTGCTTCCGCCTTTCACCACGCTCTGCGCTGGTAGTTGTTTCGCCCTCCTCTCTGGCTCATTGAGACACAATTGGCTATCGAATGCAGGTCAGATACACTACTACAACCCCGGTACATCTAGATCATCACCCTTATCATTAGCATCCCTCCAAAAATTCACTTGGGCTTTAGGCCAATGCTTGCGCATGGCAGAACGAGTCGGGTACAGGGGATTGGTCTGCAATTTAGATAATTCAAGTAAACACTGATAGTGAATATTTTGCGACGTTAAAATGGCGATTATGTACACTTATAGGATCCTATGCCAAAGAAAATGAAGTTATTCACATGGTAGCTTATATTATACGACGTCCACTAAAGTTCTAGGTGCATCCTCTAGCAATAACAAGTTGTGCATGCGGCGCAGCCAGGTGCTCACTAATAAATGTCAATAGTTCGCTCACTATGTTCAATGCATTGCTCACCTGGTTGGGGCGTAGAGAGGGAGCGTGGCCCGCATCCCGTACCGCCCAGATGCCAAGTGAACAACGGGTCACTGGGCGGTCCACTAAATTCCCACATAGGAATATCCACTGTTGTGCAACCGGCGTCATTATTTATATGCTGGGTCGCTGGGCAATTGAAATCACAGCCACAGACGTGCGGTTCGGGGTACTCCTCCAGATATACGTGAACCCGCGGCGCATGTACTTGTTCAGTGCGTACCAAATTCGCTGGAAATGACCCAGGTCGCCGCAGAATGAGGTCAACGAAGAAGATGTGATAGTGACGCCAGCAGCTGACATTGACGTGTAACCGAACCAGATAACTTCGTCAATCCATCCGACGACGGGGGTTGAGTGGAACTTAACGACGGTGTTGAAAGGATCGTAGGATGAGCACTCGATGACTTTGACTTTGAGACCGGTGATTCCGTGGCTTAGGATCCAGACACATACCGTTTACATGGTCGTGGTAAGAATAGTGTGTTGAGTCGACGCTGTAGTTATTCATCTGAAGGAACCTGACGATTTTCAAGCCACATGCAATCCTTGCAAAAAAGTCGATGTCGTTCGGCGTAAAATTCACGACTCCGGGGAGCAACAACGTTACAGCGGAAGCGGCTATGATTGTTCCGGTAGCTCGTTGCATGAGTTGTACGTCGGTAAAGCGCAAATCAAATTCTGCAAGCAGCTCTATTGCGGCAGAGAGCACAGAGGAAACCGTCGGTGTGAATCCAGGGAGCACGCAGCCTTTGTCGGCGTCAGTTATTGCGCGTAATTAGCAGCAGTAAGTATAATAAACGCACGTTGTAAATCGGGGGCAGGAAAAGGCGGCACATTTGCAGTAAACAAGCCGCCGGCCATGTCCGCTACATATTGGCTGATCCAGTCAGCCATCGTGTCTGAATGATTGTAAACCTCAAAGAGGTCTTTTGCTGAGAGTCGAACTAAAACCGCCCGAACGTCGGCATCCGTGTAACACGTCCCTTGTATCGAAAGGAAATCCGAGATTATTTGTGCTCTATCCGTACTCCTTAATAATGCATCAATGATCAGTAACCAATTTAATATTGTGCTCACATATGATAACCTTTACTGAAGACGGTGCGGGGAAACAGTGGAGGTTGTCGAGAGGAGCGTACTCAGAGATCGGACTGGAGAGGAAACACGGATGACGATCTCAGCGAGGATCAGAAAAAATGTAAGCAAACGACGTATAATTCATGGGCTCGTTTCTGACAATAATCAATTGGTGAATTTTCGCAGACGCTGCAATAGACACCCATGCTTCACTCAAACTTTATGAAGCACTCGTACCATGCTGAACCAGAAAAGTATCGATCTCGACAAGGAGATACCCGACTCCTGGTACACGTTCGATGGGCGGTATGGATCAGCCGTCAGAACACAGAAAACGGTATGGGATAACTACGCACCATGGTCAGCAAGCAACTGTGATTGGTACTTTGGCGGACGTTTCCAGGGTTATCACTATTAACATCGTCCATTACCAATTGTACCTAGTTCGAACCACTGGACGCACTTACTACCCAAATACATTGATCTCAGATTCTCTCACACGTATTATGATCTTAGCCGATCTCACTATCCATGTTTAACGTCCAATCCAAATCAGTGGGGAGCCAGTGCAGCAACATCAAAGCAGTAGGAGGACAGGCAAGGGTTAAACAGACGACAAAGGCAGAAAGTAAGGGATCCAGGGAAGTCGGGAATACCAGCCGAAAATATGATCGGATCAACGTACCAAACAAATTTGGGTTCTGCCGTGCCAGACAAATTTGTAGGAGAACTGAATACGCACAAGCTGGAAGCGCTTGAATCAACAGGGCACAGCGAAAGACAGGCTCTCAGTATACTTCTCACGGTTTGCGGTAACTCTTTTTTTTATAAAAAAAAAAAACTGTAAGGTGCACAAAATCGCAGTTAGGTGGGTCATATTCAAAGAGTAAGAAAGCGAAAAGCGTAATACATGATAAGTAAAAATTGAAAACCCGTAATATCTGAAGAGTAAAATACAAAGAATCCGTCATATAGGATGATGTAAATTCCCAATGGAGTATGAAATATCCCCTTACAAGGTAAAAGTTCCAACACGATACAGCTACGTCATTCGTCAAAAAGCACCCTACTCTGGCGGTAAAACGGTTGTAAGAACGAGTTAAAAATAAATTTTTAGACTCGTAACATACTGTTGGTTTGGCCGCCGTTTTTGCTTGCCCGTTTCTGTTTTTGCTTGCCCGTTTCTAGCTTGCTTGCCCGTTTCTAGCTCATCTTCGGCAGTCACGACAATCTCCGCATCTATGTCTTCAACATTCCCGGACAAGCTAAGACCGACGGCAGCGTGATGGGGCTGGCAACCAGTAGGTTGGTTTGAAGCAACGAGAGCCTTTCTGGCAACATCCGGGATCTTGAAGATGTCGGGAAGACCACCCATTGCGAAGACGGGGCGAGGAGGTCAAGAGGAGGTAGAGAAAAAATAAGTGTAATTATGGCTTGATTATGGCATCGGCATCTGATTTGATCTTACCCTCTTTGGGCTGGTTCAATGTTTTACACTGCATTCTGTGCTCTACATCCTCATACATTGCTCAGTGAGCCATTGGCAGTGGTTGAGAACCATTTCGGCCCCTTTCCACCCAATTTTCGAATTTCTTTCCCGTGTCACGGCTACTCCAGCCCATTTTCGAAATCCCAAGTTCGAATCGATGGGTCACAGGTCACAGACAGTTAGAATTGAACGAAATAGTGCAGTACCTCCACACGATAGGAGCCACCAAGAGATACGTCGGTGTGCACTGTTTCATTTAACACTCAAGATTCGATCCCTGGTTATTCATTTATTCAAATTAGTCCTCAGGCTCGGCATCTGGCAGAGCGATTTCAGAATGGGCGGCCTGCCAATTTTATTGACTGGGGCAATGTCGATCAATACCTTCAAACCATGGTCTCTATCTCGTTGATCGCAAAGATGGCACATTATTCAAGTGTGTTACTTACTTCTGCTCTCGATTAACCAACTGATGCTTCGCATGCAGATATGAAGCCGACACCTTCTTCGCATTCCACGCTTCAAATTACTTTGACGACGACGGGTTTGTTGTCATCGACCTCGTCTGTTACAAAGACAACTCCATCTTGGACAAATTGACCATCGACCACCTCCGCGCTTACGCCCAGGATCCAAGCGCAACACCCGTGATCTTCGATGCCGTACCCCACCGCTTCCGGGTGCCACACCCATTACCGGCGAACACCACAAATCCCTGCAAAGCGACGACAGAATTCCGCTAACATCGAGTCTTCCACTATCAACCCGCGGTTCGCGTGGAAGCCGTACCGCTACGCGTACGGTGTGCACAGCCATTCGGAGAAATTTTTCAACGCGGTCATCAAGCTCGACGTGCCGAGCGGGGAGTTCCTGCTGTGGGAGCAGTCAGGTGGCGTCCCGGGCGAGCCAATCTTCGTGTGCGATCCGAACAGCTCGGACGAGGACGCGGGGGTGCTGCTGACGGTCGTGTTGGATGGAATTAAGGGGGTGAGGGTGTTGGTGGTGTTGAACGCGAAGACGATGAGGAAGTCGGGAGGACGGCGATGGCAGTTCCCGTCCAGCTTACGTTCCATGTGAGTGTGGTATGTACGTAGCTCCTCTGTCAATAATGTGCTAACTTCCTGCAGGGGGTGTTCGATGCCAATTTGGGTGGGGCTTGAAAAGTCCGACTGTAATGCGGGCGTTTCTTGCACAATCTTCTCGTTATATAATGAGCACTAAAATTGGTACTCGGTCAGGCGGAGAAAGGCAGTTATAAATGAGCACGGAGTTTGCCAATATGGACTTCAGATGATTCCCACGGTTGAAAGCTGACGGCATTTGTAAAACGCGAAATGCACTTCAAGCAAGGGATCGATGCGGACTTCGACGTTTGAAAACCGGAAGAAGTCCAAGTCGGGAGATTTCGGGAACTTCGCCCCAGACTTGACGCTCTTCAACGATTCATTCAACCCTTACTCGATGTTGTTACCGATGATGCACCTCGGGACACTGAACCAACACCGCTGAACTGATTCAACATCCAGCTCTTCCGCACTGCGTTGCAGTCTCGAGGTCGGAGTGGGCTCCAGGGAGTGCCTGGAAAGTAACTTATGTAAACTTACTCTTACTTTACTTACCCCTTCGGCACGAATTGCCGTAAGTTACTTTAAGTTTTCCCACGGACGCTGAAAGTAACTTATTTGAAACTCCGCTTCAGGCCAATTATACCGAGTGTCACCCACGCTTCAAAATACAACCAACTAATCTGTGCAGTGCCCCATCGTTCCCTTTGATCTTATTGACACCAACTTTCTGCCTGGACCGTGTCTGAACGGGACAACAAACACACTACCCTCCTGTCATATCATCTTCCTCCTTCCTCACTGTCGTACATGTACATATTAAATTCATTCGAGTTGCAATTATTCTCCAGGTATCCAGATTGTTATCAGGAGGCCCATTTTGGCACTGTGCACAGTATACCTGGAGTTTACTGGATCCGAGTTGATCCAAATGCTACAAACATTCATTGACCCCACAGTCCTATCATCCAAAAAGACCCAAATGTGCCACTTTCAATAGCCGCTATGCAGTCATCATCCTGCTCAACACCAACTGCAACAATTACAATTAGACTAGAAATCCGAGTTAGTCGTCTTTAGTTGCCTTTACTTCTCGCAAACTAGGGCTACTTGACTGTAGCTTGTAAGTTACTTGTAAGTGTAAGTTAGTTGTAAGTTACTTATAAGTTACTTGAAGTTACTTACTTGAAGTTACTTTACACTAACTTGGGCGAATAAGTTAGATCAAAACAAGTAACTTATGCCATCAGATGGCATCAATTACCGCCAAGTTCACAAGTAACTTGGTCACGGCAAAGTTAACAGGTAAGTTACTTCGAGAGTAACTGAAAAGGGACGCATTGAGGTGTAAAATCAACCTTACTCTCTACCTTGGGTGTCCTCCCTTAACGATAAGCTCACATCCGGCTGTTGGGTTTTGGTTGGGTTGCGAGAAATAGAGCATTGCTGAACCAGTTAGTCAAGTGCAAGTCGTTGTTCAGTAGAGGAGAACAAGTAAACTATCAAGTTCAACCTCTGGCTCATTTCCTTGGACGAAGTCGTCTCCCCGATGGACCGGGTGAAGCAGCAACACCAGGTTTCCCTGCTAATTTTGTCCCCTTCACCTTTTTTCCTGGCCTGTCTTCATTCAGTTCCTCCTCTGCTTTCCGTTTGGCCTTGCCCGAATTGCCGCGACCAGTATTCGGTTTCTTGTTGGGCTTTTGGATAGCCTCCTCTACGCGTTTGCGCTTCGGTTTGGGACGATCTTCAGTTGGGACCATCTGCTCTGTGACCAAAATTGGATGAGTCGGAGCGGACTGGGATGGGTAATCGCGGCGAAAAACAGGTGGCCGTAAGTCCTTGTCAAAAGTGGTGTGGGCATCATTGAAGCGAAGCATTTTTCTCAACAATGCATCCGATTTGCCGCTGTTGGGACCAGTAGTGGCTGTAAACATGGCCTGGAGAGCCTTGTCACCGTCAGTTGGGCACCGAATAACGGTGCGGTCGCGAAGATCAAACATCAAGTCACCGTTGAGGTTCAATGGTTCCTCCAACTCGTTCTGCACAGCAAGGATTTTAAGCAATGCCGCACCGACTCCAAATACCCTTGAAACTCGCTCGTCATCCGCAAGCTCTGTCAACATGCTATTCTCCATTAAGGGGGTCAAAGGTGCATCAATAACCGCCTGGAGCTCTGGTGTTGGAACCAGGGAGAGTTCAACATCCAGTCACCGAGTGTGCGCCCGTATTCGATTTCCGAATTATTGGCAAGTACATGGTGAAGCTGGCAATTAATGGATGGGCAGTATCCCATGTGGAGAGGATTTTGGCGATTTGAGGAACTGCAGCATCAAATATTGCGCTGAGCTTTGGGTTGGAATGAAGAAAGGAGTTGGGCTTCATGTAAAACGGCAGCCGGATTTTGCCAATCTACGTGAAAATTGTCGGTAGAGTGCAATCAACTTCAACAAAAAGATTTACCTGATCCGGTTTTAGTTCCACATCCTCAATTGCATCGAGGACTTTGCGTCCACGCCACTGTGTTCGAAGCTTTGGCTTGGATGACCTTGGGCTTTGTGAATCGGCATATGCCATGGGGGCCATTCCATCGTTGCACTCAAGCCATTTGAATTCATATTCATTTGGCTTGTGGGCATGCGATGGATGGCGTTGAATGAATCTCGCTGCATACCAAAGCACGCCAGGGGCGTCCCAGTCTGATTCCGAGGCGGGCAACATCACAATCTGACCCTGGTCGAAACTGGAAAATTGGTTCAACTCAAACCAGTACGGGGTGTCAGCCAGAGAAAACTAACCGGTCAATGTAAAGAGGTTCCAAACAGCGCTGGCATACGAAACGCACATGGCTGGCGCTCCAGTCTATCCCAGGCGCCAGACATCTAATGTGCGCCCATTGCCGGCACTTTTCACACTGAACCTCTTCCGGATCGTCATCGCCGTCGGCATCCCGTTGTCCACAGCCTTGACACCATAGAGGGGATGGTGTTTGAGAATTAGTCTCCGCAAAGCTGGCATCAGCAGTATTTTTTCCATCTGGCTGGGGACTCTGCTCAGGGGTGTAGAACACGCCGTCGGAACCCAGCACGGGCGATGAACCGGCTTCGTTCTGAGAATCATAATCGGAGACCTGGGGCGGAATTGTTACAGTTGGAGCAAGCGGGGGGGGAATATCGTTGGGAGGTTCTGGTGGTTCCGAATCCCGAATGGAGGAGGGAGGCCGCCGTGGACGAGCCTGATCAGTGTGCATCTGCTCGTCGTAGGTTGATTTCACAACATGGAAGGGCATTATGCTCTAAAGATGCCAATGTAGATGTGTCACAATACAGGAATAATTCATTCTTACCTTTGCGCTCGTTGAAGTGCGGTGATAAATCAAAAGCACAGCCCGCGAATCCGGTGTTGAAATTAAATCTGCGGGTCCTTGGGCGACGAGAGATCGACTCTGCTCAGGGGTGTAGAACACGCCGTCGGAACCCAGCACGGGCGATGAACCGGCTTCGTTCTGAGAATCATAATCGGAGACCTGGGGCGGAATTGTTACAGATGGAGCAAGCGGGGGGGGAATATCGTTGGGAGGTTCTGGTGGTTCCGAATCCCGAATGGAGGAGGGAGGCCGCCGTGGACGAGCCTGATCAGTGTGCATCTGCTCGTCGTAGGTTGATTTCACAACATGGAAGGGCATTATGCTCTAAAGATGCCAATGTAGATGTGTCACAATACAGGAATAATTCATTCTTACCTTTGCGCTCGTTGAAGTGCGGTGATAAATCAAAAGCACAGCCCGCGAATCCGGTGTTGAAATTAAATCTGCGGGTCCTTGGGCGACGAGAGATCCACGCTGAACAAGATCGTCGTAGTGAAATGTTGTTCCACCGATGAGAACATTGGAAGTCCAATGCTTTCGCGGGAAGTCGAACGAAGTCGATCCAATGAGCTCGTAGGTGATTTGACCCCCAGATCCATCATCGATACTGAATGACCTATCTATGGGTAGGCGTAGTTCGGTGCCCGACTCCGGGTTGATTTGCAAAACCTTGGGCCACAGAGTTTCGATTTCACGGCGCTCCATAGAACGAGCGCAACCAGGGTGTTCACACAGCGGCGCAGGAAGTGTATGAAGCACACAACTCCCTCCTTCATCGTTTCCGGGGTAGATGCGCGGCGTGCAGTGTGCAAAATATTCAGTGAGTGATGTTGCAGCACCGCCTTTGCGGCGGGTGGCACGCAGATCGAAGAGGTTGATGCGGAACAAGTCCTGGATTCCTCCGATCCTCACTTGAGTAGCATGGTTGGATGGACAGACACCAGATACCTGATGCACGATGCTGAACAGTAGGTGGATGTTGAGACCTGTGTTGTAATCCTATTGGGTAATATTATGAGCACAGAACGAAACCTTTGATGAAGGAACGACATACTCGTAATGCATGCCATAGCCAAGTAGTTGCGCAACCATAGTCGGTTGGATCCGGATAGAGGTTCCAGCGGTGGAAAATTAGCATGCGGGTTAAGGACTGTCCAAGTCCCAGCTCCCCCTCGCCCTTTCGAATACTACCTGTACTACCTCCAGAGTTGCGGGTAACCCATTGTAGCCGTCGCTGGAAATGGAAAAAAATTGTTGCGAGCCCAGAACGCGCTGGCACAGCTGCGAGAAAGGCTGCCCGTTCTGTATCAGACCACCTTGAAAATGCGCGAAACCAAAGCTCGAGACCAGTATCAAAGAAGCAGGAATTTGGCGAGTCCCATGCGTAGGACTTTAAGAGTTCGTAGGAAAATGCTGCAGCTACTGGTGGTGAGAAAGGAGGTGCCGGTGGCCGAGGAGGCTCGTTCTCATTCACAGAGCCGTTCAAGGCAGCGGCGGCATCTGCTGCAGCAAGCGCAGCAATAGTATCGGGCACCCAGCCATCGTTCTCATCCCAAGTTCGCGGTTTTTGTGGGTGGCAGTCTCGAACATCGCCCGCATTGAAGTAGCCCGCTAATTCAAACTTGAATTTAAAATTGAACTATAGCAAATATACGCACCTTTTATAGCTTCCTGCTTCTTTTGCATTTCGCGAGCATGTAACCAGAGTTTTTCGATTCCCGGGAACAGCTCTTGGTTGCTGCCGACAGCGTGATGGAGAAGCGAGTGTGAATGTTCGACAGGGTTCGATGTCGAGGGAACCTTTGCAGCCAGGACCAGATCCACAGCGCTTTTCGCGGGGAAGATCATCGATGCGATGGGACGGCGCTCCCACCAACTAATCCAGCTTTTAATTTCTGGGAAAGTAGTCTTCAAGTTGAGAAGAACAGTGTCAAAGCGCTCCGAAGTGGTCTTCGGAGATATCAACTCGCACAGACATTGTTCAAAGAACGGGGCCAGGTGAGGAGGGACCAACGAGTGCGTTTTCTTGATGTGGTCGGCAGAACACCAGAAATGAACTTCACATCCAACCTCGGCCTGTTCAGCTTCGAGAATGAGCTGACACCGTTCGGCTGCCTGGGCCTCCTTGGACAAGCTCGTAAAGCCCGGTGTTATGCTGATAATGGCTTCCGCATATTCCTGAGCATGTGCAGAACGTTGCGCGCCTGAAAAATCCATGACCTGTGGGCAGAAATCAAGATATGCCGCAAAATGTGGGACCAATAATTACACAGAGTAGTAGCTTGCGAGTAAAACGATCCCCTGCATGTTTGATGATTGACTTGAATATCTGTGCAAAGTGTGGGCGATGGTGGGCTGTATCCAACCCATTGATCCAAGAGTAAAGAACCGGTGTCCATTCGCGAGATGTGGTGCTGAACGCGCATGTTACAAGAAGCTGACCTTCTTTAAAATAAGTATGGTCCCCGTCGACAGCAAAACCGTGCCGTGAAGCCTCCGGCCCGCTTGCCAGGTCCACAATCCAGGATTCCACAGCCTCTCCAATCATCTCGTCCATCCACGGCGTCTGGAAGGTCATATAAACTGGACCACCGAGACGGTCATCAATCAAGAAGGGTGTGGAAAGCCTCTTGTTGAGATCTCCGAAACCGCTCATCACAGCAATCGCGCTCTTCGTCGATCCAGTGTGAATTCCAAGGCGGATATGGCTCTGAGCTTGTTGGTACCTCGCGGCGCCAGGAGCCGCGAGGGCAGGTGAGATATCTGCAAACGGAACAGAGCCAGGAGCCGGGTCGCCAGTGCGTAGCGCGTGTGCACTGGCCTCAGGTTTGCGCATAACTTGACTATCGACTTGATCCTCTTCCCATTTCGATAATGTAGTACCACCTGGGGGTCTGTCGTGGGTGGAATGGTCGCCAAAGTGTTCCCACACCAAAACCGACTCGCCTCCGCGTTGGATCCGGTAATGGAATGTGCGAGCCTTACATTTATCGTGAACCAACGGTGCATCGATGTGGCATGTGGTTGAGGTACAACCTTCTGCAATCTGAGCCTTTCGCCCCCCGGGTTGGGTTTTTGGGCGAGTAAGCCGGTTGCACGACTCGCATCGAAAAACACCGAGGCATGTCCGAATTTCAGCTGCATGGCCTTCGTGTTGAACCGTACCAGTGGAACGCCATGCCCATTTGGTATGCTTCCACTTCCGTTCTTCGAGAGATTCAACACTTTCGCGTCTAACGAAGCCCGTCGGCCAGTCGAGTGCGGACAAGTCGGAATGATCTATGGATTCAACCGCGTCAAATGCAGTCTCAACAGGGGGATGGAGAAAATAGAACCAACTGACCTCGCAAGCGTGGACTCTGCTGCGCCGCCGTAGTCAGAGGTTCAGGCTTGACTGGATTATTTGTATCAACACGGTGCAATTCCGAACCGGTGACAGGCGTAGTTTGGTCTGGGACAGCAGGGCAAGTATTTTGACCGAGTGGAGGGAAATTTGGGGGTGCAACCATGGAGGTCAGATATGGGTTTGGCATCCCATAATAGGCAGGCGGTATGTAGCCTGCAGGCCATGGATTCTGAGCAGGGTATCCGGCGGCCCAGGGATTGGGAGGCGCCCCATTTGGTAACCATTGATTAAAGCCTATGTTCACTGAGTAAACTCAGCATCGAGAGCAGGTAGAAAATTGTCTACCAGTGAAATTGCCGCCATAATATTGGGGTGCGTTGGCCATATTTTGGAACTGCGGATGCGCTACAGAACCTTGCAGAGCACCGTGAAATTGCGGAATGTTGGTCAACGGTGCCTCTGCACGATACTGTCCGGGCAAGGGAAATCTACTAGCCTCATGCTGAAGAAAATCTCTCCGCTGCTGAATATCGGCTTCGGAACCAGGATCCGTAGTGCGCGCATATTTTCGGGGACGTTGTAAGGGCGGAGGATCACTAGGTGGTTTGGAAGGGAAGAGAAACTGCCACAATGTGTTCAGCATCTCGTCTGAAGAGTCAGAAGAGAAAAGTCGTTTGATGATGGACAAACAATCACGTGGATGTCGCTTAGATGACAGAATTTAAGAGGCCATGGAGCCTGCTTTCGGTTAATGTGTAATTATTGCGGGACCTCACTGAGAGTGAGTAGAGTCGAACTAGATCAACTCAGACTCCAGAGACTACCTTGAGGAGTAGTGCAATGAAATCCAATCCCTGGCACAACCATAGAGATGGTTGTTTTGAAGGAAAGCGCTCGACGGAACTAGAACAACGGTAATGAACGGTGAGAGTTTTAGAAGTTTGATCTTGGCACAAGTTCACACGTCTGTGTACCCACACGTGCTGTTTATGGTTCAACATTCTCTCTTAAAAACTCGCCGAACAAGCCTTCAATCATTGCAATATACCGGGACACCCAGATCAAAATCACTCACGGTAGCGACAAATATCAGACCCGAGGAGCATCTGGGACGGCTGAAATAGCTTCTGAGGCAGAATTTGGCGCTGACTGGCCATGAACTTACGCTCACTTTACTGTACTTAAAGTTACTTAATGGTGCTTATTCTTACTTAACTTGGACTTTTACTTTACTTTACTTGCTGAACTTATTTACTCTGCCATAAGTTAAGTAAAGTAACTTTTCGCAGGGTAAGTAACTTTACATAAGTTACTTTTGATGGCACCGGCTCCAGGTGGGCTCGCCGTCTGTTTGGTTAAAATTTCAGCCAGCTCTATGGTTACTTTTTACATAAACGCATCATCCATCCTCCGGATCCTCATGGATGTTCTTTCTCATCCACACTTTTGCAAAGCCAACCTTGACCTTTGCTTCCTCTAAATTGGTAAACTTATCTATTGTTGTTATATTATTCCTTTGACAGGATGAGGACACGGAACAAGCTGGGAAACGGAAGGAACCATTTTACCTATGTGCATCGTCAATTTCTTCTGGTTCGCAAAGTGTCCCTAGTGTAGAGGATCTTCGACTGGTTGGACCTCGAGGTAGGTTGCTCAGGACGGCATAGGGACACATCTTGCCCCTCGCTTCTATTATAGCATTTTCTGTACTTTCAATCAAAAACTACGGACAGCCCTCGAGACGCGGGACAATTAACTGAAGCGGGAAATTTCAACTCACTTCGTCAACTACACTTCGGCCGAGATCCCTTACTGTATGCGACTAGGTAGTGGGCCACATTAGGTAGTGGGCCATTCGGTCAATAAGTCACGGTGGGATGAAATAATCGGCATTAACGGTCTTGGGGGAGGCAATGGGACCTCAGACGGTGGTCCACACCAAATTTGGACGGAAATGGACAACACGATCAAAAGCTGTGCGCTGTTCGACAGCGGGCCGATGGGTGGGAACATCATTTTCTTAGCTCCGCACGGAGAAGCCGCACTCGTTTTGCTCTTTTCTCCTTCAATCCGTCGCCGATTCTGGAGTTTCTATTGTCTATATGTTGCCCAGCACCGTCGAATTCACTTTGAAGTCTCCTTGCTCCCTGTCCATCATCATTCCGTCTGCTCAAGCCTCGTCTTCGGGCCGCTTCTGATCCCCAGTCGCTCAGTCTGACCCCCCATATATCAAGACAGCCGTGACCTCCAGGGGGCCAATACCCGACATGGGCCATCAGACTCGCATTTCAATGAATCTTATATGTATCTCAGGTAACTATGTATTTTCCTTCGCTCCCACCACTGTCCGATACTGAAAAGCACGTATTTTCCTAGGGCCGGGAAAAGACATTTTTTTCGAAGCACTGGTGGTAGCAAATTGGCGAGATATGCCGTCGGGTATGTCCATATAGTTCCTGCGAATGATTCTACCTGGTTACCTGGCCCTCCACACTCTGTATTCATTGTGCAACAATCGCACTAGCTGAAACATCGATTTTGTGGTCCGCATCTCGTCATAAATGTGGTTGTGTATTACTCTGATACTGTTCAGATGTGTTCATTATATGCTCTAATTTGTCTGTAAGACCATGCTGTATGATGTATAATGCGCCGCAACTCCCCTGTGAATGAGGGTGTTGAGTTAAGGCTGGTGGCCCACTACGCCGTCAATTGCCTTTTCGGGCCGCCCCGTTAAAAGAAACTCGTAGAGATGTCAAAAGGTGATGTAAATTCACTGAATTTAATTAGAACACTCTTAGGATATACACCTACAATATTGTACACTTTAGGGACGATTGGATAATACCTGTCCCTTCAGCACCAGTGAAAACGCTAAGGCGGCCCACTACCCAGTCACATACAGTACGGCCGTGGCTGGTTAAATTCAAGAGCACAGATGATAAATTGAAACGAAGTAGATAGTAGAACATCGACTCGTCGAGTTTTATGTTTCGTTGCCTGGTACTTTGAGAGATCCCTGCCGTCTCAGTTCGCATTGATACCTGAATAATGAAGGAGTGAAACTATGCGATGACGGTAAGAGGAGGCAAAAACCACATACGCAGACGGTGGGAGATTATGATGTCTGCCAGTGATTGTAACCGGGCACGACGAGCGCCGTCACGAGCCCAATACTGAAGACTATCCTCGTCACCCTCCTCATCGCTGTGCTCGACATACGTCTCAGCGCTGTGCACGACATCCTCCTCGCCCGCTCCCCCTTCCTGAATCCACACTCCAATTTCCTTTTCGACAGCTTGTCTCACCGGGGACTTGACATAAGCACTCAGCGCTACGGAGAAAGCGGGGCTAAATTGCAATTTTTTAGCAGATGATTCGGTAAATGTCTGCTCAGCGCAAATGCACAGCGCTATTCAAATTAGATGAGAGAAATGAGTACCGTCAGAATAAAAGTGTATACCAGCGATTGACTCCGCATGTTGTATGTCTCGTGCGGGATTTGCCTAAGAATGGATCACCAAGTTGAATATGAACATGCCCAGCAGGGTACTTACCAAAGTATTTGTAGTAGGAAGAAACTCAGTCTGCACAAGTTGGGTGCAGGTCGCGACAGCTTTATTCTGGGAAATGTGGTTCATGAATCAGTAAAGCCGAGTGTAGGATTCATTATGAGCGACTAACAAACTGCACGAGAGGATAGTGGACGGGGTTGATGAGCGCAGATGGAGTGCAGTATTGATGGATGCCAGATGAGAGAGTGTCTCATTTCAATAGGCGGCACTCACTTCCTGCGGAGAGCGACGGAGAGGGCGGTCAGCGAACAGCGAGCGCGGGATCGCGAGACGGCACTCACGAGCTGCGGAGATCGAGGGAGAGGGCGGTCAGCGAACGTCGAGCGCGCAATCGCGAGATGGCACTCACTTCCTGCAGAGATCGACGGACAGGGCGGTCAGCGAACGTCGAGCGCGCGATCGCTAGACAGCACTCACTTCCTGCAGAGAGCGACGGACAGGGCGGTCAGCGAACGTCGAGCGCGCGATCGCGAGACGGCACTCACGGCCTGCGGAGAGCGACGGACAGGACGGTCAGCGAACGTCGAGCACGCGATCGTTAGACGGCACTCACGGCCTGCGGAGAGCGACGGACAGGACGGTCAGCGAACGTCGAGCACGCGATCGTTAGACGGCACTCACGGCCTGCGGAGAACGACGGAGAGGGCGGTCAGCGAACAGCGAGCGCGGCATCGCGAGAGGGCGAGGGCACTCACATACTGTGGAGATCGACGGAGAGGGCGGTCAGCGAACAGCGAGCGCGCGATCGCGAGACGGCACTCACGGCCTGCGAAGAGCGACGGAGAGGGCGGTCAGCGAACAGCGAGCGCGGCATCGCGAGAGGGCGAGGGCACTCACATACTGTGGAGATCGACGGAGAGGGCGGTCAGCGAACAGCGAGCGCGCGATCGCGAGACGGCACTCACTCCCTGCGGAGATCGACGGAGAGGGCGGTCAGCGAACATCGAGCGCGCGATCGCGAGACGGCACTCACTCCCTGCGGAGAGCGACGGAGAGGGCGGTCAGTGAAGCGGCAAGCGCGGCATCGCTAGACGGCACTCACATCCTGCGGAGAGCGTGAGTGGAATATTGATAAATCGAAAAACCTCCGGAATACAATTCAAAGCCTCACACTCTATAGAGATATTCTGTTCAGCAACTGTTGAAACACTTCGACAATGTATAAACACCTACATACTGTTGACCACAAGAATCATGTGAGCGCAGTTCATTGCCCGGAAAACAAACGCACATCCTGTAAACATAGGATGTTCTTCATCGCCCTTGGTCCGTAGGTGCCACTCACCACCACCTGTGGAACTGTTAAAAACGGGAAATTGCACATATGCATAATAATACCTTATACTACAGAGAAAGACGGTTTGATGCGGGGAGAAACTGCAAACTACTACTCACCCAGAAATGAGGGTACCATGCTAGAACGTGGCTGATAACATCCTCAAGGAAATCTCAAAGGGCAGGTCAGGGATAACGCAATTCGCGAGTAGGACCGTTCAAGCCCTACCTTGACCCATTCCGCTGCAAAGCGGCTATCGCAAATGTTCTTCCAACAAAAAGCAACTACTCACGTTTCAACCGCATACTTCGTGCAAAGAGCAATGTTGTTTTGCTGCACCGACACGAACAACAGCTTCAAGACATTGCTGTCAAGCACATTTGCAGTCTTCTCAATGAGCCCACTGCAGTTGGTGGAATCCAGTCGCATGTCTAGGAGTGACAATGAATTCATTTCTGAAAATGAATTCTATAAACGAACCATCCATGCGCACATGATCCGAAGGGCGGAATTCCGTATCCATCAGAGGGGCTATAAAGTTCAGTTTCAGTTTCTCTTTTGCGGATTCAAACTTCTGGTTTTGGGCGGTTGCCAAGCTCGTTCCCTTTCTTCGAAGGTCGCCAAATGCCTTGGTGATTAAACCATCAAACTTGGTAAAAATGGCGACAGTGGGTACTGCAATACGAGACGGCACTCAGTACACTTAGATGCGGAGAGCGGCGCAAAAGCTGACCTTTTCCGGTGCCATGAACATTGAAAAACTGCTTGTCGGCCTCCAAGAGCGGCCGGTCGGTGTCGGTAGGGAGGCAGTACCTTGTATTGCGATTAACATCACACTGCGCCATCGAGAAAACCGCTCACCAAATAGCATGCAGCTGCTCGTTCAAAGTGAGGCTTTCCGCCCGGTGCTTGATGAAGGATTTGACTTTCTCCACTTCATCGACAGAAGCGGATTCAAATCCACGAGAGTCGTGGAAAATAAACTGGGGATTGCTCTTGAATACCAACTGGTTTTCGATGTCATGCAGTCCGCGCTACAGGATTGAAGGTTAAGTGGAGGAATCCCAAAAGAGAGCCGAAACCTGACCTCCGCTGAACCCTCAATGGTGGAAAGATCGATCTGCACGAGATTATCATGGATGTAGTACCAATCGACTTCGAGACTGCCCTACCTTGTTGCCTGATGGGCTGAAGATCTCGGGGTCCTCAATTGACTGACAGACTTTCTTCAAAATGGTCGTCTTGCCGGCATTCGCTCTCCCGATGATAAGGATACGGAAATGCTTGCATTTGCTTCGGATATCGATGGTGTCGTCTGGCATCTCGAGTTGTAAGAGAACGGATAGCAGTCGAGAGGGAAAAGTAAAAAGGGAGATCGAGCCAGTGGTGGTCACATAAGAACTTAGGGAAGTACGTAAGTCACCTCATGTATCCATCTCGCTCAACACCCTCAACACGTCATCATACGTTCCCAACTTCCCATATCGTTACCGCCGCTCAATGATCAATCTGAGTTCTGCACCCAGCACTCAGCGCTTAGCAGTTGCATAGCAGTGAGCCCTCGTTAGCGGCATCAAGACGTCGTCGCTACTTCAAGTTTACGAACCAGCGGCGTATCCGGTAGTAGTCGGCGGTCGCACTTGGTCGCGCTTGCCGCCATGTACGACCGGGCGGCGGGAGGGAAGGCTTAGCTTCAAAGCCAAATTTTAGTAACGGGACTTCATTCTTTCCGGGTCCTGAGCATGTTCCATGTGGTGTGGCGCTTCATTCAACCAGAAAAACCAGTCTTGAGTCGATTCCTCGGTTCGAAACGCCCGCGCCACCGCCGCAGACAAGGATTGCCGATTCCTGCTTTCCGTGCATGTGTCAGGCACTCTTGTATACGTAACAGCGCTCAAACGGCGCTTCTACTCGCCCCTGCTCCTCCTCCCCTCCCCGCGATCTTTCATCCACTCAGGCTGTCGGTTTCGAACAACACCATGGATACTCGTTCTCTGCCACCGACGACCGATGATATACTGAGTCAGTGTCCACGGTGCGCCTCACATTTACGTCGCTCACCACCATCGATTGATATTCTTATTCTACAGCTTCCGGATTTTGGTCGTCGGGAAGGTTAGAGGCCTGTGCTGCGACGACTTTGACCTTCTTTTGAACTTACAATAAATCGAAGTCTGGCGCCGGCAAGTCCTCGCTCATCAACCATGCATTTGGTGTTGAGCTGGCCGTACGTCTGGTGTTATCATTGCGGCTATGTGTATTTCTCTGTCGCACAGAAAATCTCTCACCAAGAGCAAGGTGCCGGAGTTAGCGACATCAACACAGAAATCACCGCAAAGGGAAATTCTCGATTCGTGCTCCACGATTCGCAAGGTTTCGAGCCTGGGCAAATGGCGAATTTTGAAACGGCAAAAAAGTTCCTTGAGTCGCGGGGAGCAGGTGTGGACCTCAAGGATCGAGTTCACGCGAGCTGGTGAGTTCTTTCCGGACTAGGAATATCTTGCCTCCAAGCAGGTTGAATCCCCTTCCCTTTGGGTTCGTCGAGGTACCCGTACCTAAGTAGTATCTACGTAGACGAATATCACATTGTTAAATTGTTAAATCCCTTTCAGGCTTTGCATACAGGTACCCTTCGCCGGCGGCCGAGTGTTTGAAACGGGGGATGAACTGTTCCTCAAACTCGCCTCCGAGTCATCGGGTGAGTGCATATCTGCGCCAATTTCTCTTTCTCTCATGTTGACCGCCGGTAAGTGCCCGTAGTGGTCGTGTTTACCAAGTTCGACCTCCTGGTTAGTCGGAAAGAGGAGTATCTCACCGACGAGGAGATGGAGACGTGCGACTCGGAAGAAGACATAAACCGACTGTGCCTCAAAAAAGCTGACGACGAGTTCGACGAGGCCTGTTTAGGCCCGCTCCAGCGTATTAATCGTACGCTGTCCTTCGCAAGAACATCCGGTGCGCTGCCCGTTATGTATGACCAGCTGGCTGATGTCAATATTTGCCCATCGCAGGGCTTGTCGGCGACTTTCAAACAGCAGATCTAGACCGACAGGCCCTTGCGAACCTCATCCAAATCACCCAAAATCTCGTTGAAAGGGATGTGCAGGGAACCGTGTGGATCGTTGCTGCCATGGCTCAGCGAGCCAACGCCCGGAAGAAGATCGATGCATCTATTCAGTATGACATTCTTCTACAGTTGCAATTCATCTCCCTTGAACATCTTCCCCCGCAGAGTCGGCATGAAACGTAACTGCTACCTCAACTCCGCTACCACAATATTTTTAACTTGACTTGTGTAGAATATTGGCAGAGTCTTGCATCTAGTGGCAAGTTCCTGGGCTTCACGCTCGGGAGCTGTTTGGCGACAATTCATCTTGACATCACGCAAGGTTGGAATTTCAACGACCCGCACGAGGTATCTTCTTCTCGCATCGTTCAACCATAAGGTCGCTTATTTTACTTCAGCTGTTGGAAGGCCAGGAATTTCAAAACAAGGTCAAAACTCTGGCCCAGCTGGTTGTCCCAGACGACTCAAAAGTTGAATCTTGGTTGTACGTACAAATCATAACTACCTCTATTTACAGACACTGATCATGAATATATTTCAGCACAAACCTTGAACATATCGAGACTCTCATCGGGGTAGGATCGTCCATCATCGCTGCTGCGGCTCCAGCCGTTGCGGTCATCGGGTTGTCGGCCATGTTCGTGAATTGGATTGCGGGTGTCTACAGAAAGAGGTGAATATTATCGCCCGAACTTCGTGTACGAAATTGATTCCGTACAGCCCTGAGGTGCTCCGCTTCTTCATGGGGTACATCGTCGACTTGACGCTCGTACTGGATCAACTCTTCCTCGCCCTCCTTCCTCTGCGACTCCCGCGGATCGTAACCGCGGATCACCTCGAGATGGCGCTGGAGAATTACAAGAATGGCGATGCTGCCAAGGTTCACCGAGAAATCCGGAAATACGCGAACGAGGCCACCTTCACGCAGATTTGCCAGTCCAACAAGGCCCAGGACAAGGTGATAGAGCTGATCGAGCGGTACTGCGCAAAGTAATTATTGTTAAGCTTGGTTTGGATCCCATGTGATTTTGTTTTGCCTTGTACAAACGTAAAGCAGTTCAAACGTTCAAACGTAAAGCAATTCAATTCTAAGTTCCAATACTCTCTTTCTCATCGACCAAAACACAAATTTGTCCGTCTCTTGAGCTCGGAAAGCCGATGCGAAATGCACTTAAGCAAACCCTCACTTGAGGGGATCTCAGAAGCCCACTCCGAAGCATCTTGGCGCGACGCTTGACGCAGACTTGATGCACTTCGATTCAACGCGCGTGGATTCAACGCTCCGTAAAAACCTAGCGGCGCTTGGTCTTTCTTAGACAAGAGACGCTTCAACGTTTCGAGCTCGTGCCTCGCTTGTTGAAAGCGGCGCTACTTGAATTGCGTGAAGTTCCGTCTCTCCTGCAATGTGATCTGCGGTCTGAGGCTATCTGGAGCACCCCCAACGTCAGATTCGCAAACACGAAGTGGATTATTCGTTCTCTTAATCTTTACTGCCTCGTTCGTTGACACCTATTTGTGCCGCAGTTCTTCCACACTATCTCCATCCAAATCTCTCTCTCCGTCCTCAGCGAAAGGCTGTGAATACATTACGCTTCAATAGCTGTTCAACAGCTATTCTGACCGGTGACTGATCTGGACTATCCCCATGTTTGTTGTTCTCCCTTCCTCCCAGTACCTGTGATGCAGTCAAGTCCACGGGGTCTCTTTTCCGCTACATTCACTGGTTGAACATTTCAAGTTTTTCAGTGAAAAAATTGGTGAAAATTATTTTGGGTTTTTCACCAATTTTTCACTTGAAACATAAGTGAAAAACTTATAAGTTTTTCACTACTTTTTTCACTTTGAAACAAGGTGAAAAATTCGAAACAAACTTTATGTTTTTTTCACCAAGAATGTTTCAAGTTTTTCACCTAAGTTTTCACCTGAAAACGTAAGTGAAAAACTTGAAACATTTTTCACCACTTTTTCGACTTTGAAACAAGGTGAAAAACTCGAAACAAACTTTATGTTTTTTTCACCACAAGTTTTACGAGTTTTTCACCTACGTTTTCACCTGGAAACGTAAGTGAAAAACTTGAAACATTTTTCACCTATGTTTCTATCACATTTTTCACCAATTTTTCACTTGTAACATAAGTGAAAAAGTTATAAGTTTTTCACCACTTTTTTCACTTTGAAACAAGGTGAAAAATTCGAAACAAACTTTATGTTTTTTTCACCAAGAATGTTTCAAGTTTTTCACCTACATTTTCACCTGGAAACGTAAGTGAAAAACTTAAAACCTTTTTCACCACTTTTTTCACTTTGAAACAAGGTGAAAAACTCGAAACAAACTTTATGTTTTTTTCACCACAAGTTTTATGAGTTTTTCACCTATGTTTCCAGGTGAAAACGTAAGTGAAAAACTTAAAACATTTTTTACCTATGTTTCTATCACTTTTTTCACCAAATTTTCACTGGAAACACGAGTGAAAAACTTATAAGTTTTTCACCACTTTTTTCACTTTGAAAGAGGTGAAAAATTCAAAACAAACTTTATGTTTTTTTCACCAAAAGTTTTACAAGTTTTTCAAACATTTTCACCTGTAAACGTGGGTGAAAAACTTGAAACTTTTTTCACCATATATATGGTGAAAAAAGTTTATACGTACTCCCCACCACAATTTGCAGCTAGGAAAAGATGATAAAAGATGTGTCATTTTCATCCTGGATTTGGTTCTGCTGCAATTGTTTCTTTGTGGATTTGTTGTCTTGCGTTCGATTGGCAGAGGTCCAGACCAGCTCCCAGCAGACAAATTCGCGCACAGGCGGACTTTGCAGCATCAATTTACTGTGGCTCAAAGCCATTTTTGCCTGGGTTTCATCCAGGATTTGGTTACAATGTGGTCATTTCTTTGAAAGAAATTATGGCTGATTCCAGAAATATGGTGACACCAAAAGCGGAAACGATGCGGCTTGGCGGCGGCATCAACTCTGAAAAATTGACCAAAACTGCAAAAACCATTCGCCTAGGCCCGTTTTTTTTTCGAGTCTGGTGCACAGAAATGGAGAGTACATCTCCTCACACTTCACCTGATTCACCAGAATGAACTTCAAGGCTAACATCACATCAGTCACTTGCACCAGCTAAAAACTACGAGTGATGGCAAAAATCGGAAAGGCGCAAAATGGGCTTGCAAATATGTTCCTTGCGAGTGGGGCCAATTGCACTGTGAAATCATGATTTCGCACTGTTTTGGCCACGGATTTAATTTCCGCCAGTGCGTTCAGGGGTGGATTTGATGTTTGGCGGTTGTCACCCGTGGCCCACATCCATATCTGTCCAGAAATCCACCCAGCAGCCAAATCCACCCCACTTTGCTCCTTCACGGGGCCAATTGCACTGTGAAATCATGATTTCACACCGTTTTTGCCACGGATTTAATTTCCGCCAGTGCATTCAGGGGTGGATTTGATGTTGGGTGGTTGTCAACCGTGGCGCGCACCCATATCTGTCCAGAAATGCACCCAGCAGCCAAATCCGCCCCACCTTGCTCCTTCGCGGGGCCAGTTGCACTGTGAAATCGTGATTTCGCACTGTTTTTGCCACGGATTTAATTTCCGCCAGTGCGTTCAGGGGTGGATTTGATGTTTGGCGGTTGTCAACGGTGGCTCGCACCCATATCTGCCCAGAAATGCACTCAGCCGCCAAATCCGCCCCACTTTGCTCCTTCACGGGGCCAGTTGCGCTGTGAAATCGTGATTTCGCACTGTTTTCAGTGAGGATTTAATGTCTGCCAGTGCATTCAGGGGTGGATTTGATGTTTGGCGGTTGTCAACCGTAGCCCGCACCCATATCTGTCCAGAAATGCACTCAGCCGCCAAATCCGCCCCACTTTGCTCCTTCGCGGGGCCAGTTGCACTGTGAAATCGTGATTTCACACCGTTTTTGCCACGGATTTAATTTCCGCCAGTGCATTCAGGGGTGGATTTGATGTTTGGCGGTTGTCAACGGTGGCTCGCACCCATATCTGCCCAGAAATGCACCCAGCAGCCAAATCCGCCCCACCTTGCTCCTTCGCGGGGCCAGTTGCACTGTGAAATCGTGATTTCGCACTGTTTTTGCCACGGATTTAATTTCCGCCAGTGCGTTCAGGGGTGAATTTGATGTTTGGCGGCTGTCAACCGTGGCCCGCACCCATATCTGTCCAGAAATGCACTCAGCCGCCAAATCCGCCCCACTTTGCTCCTTCACGGGGCCAGTTGCGCTGTGAAATCGTGATTTCACACTGTTTTCAGTGAGGATTTAATGTCTGCCAGTGCGTTCAGGGGTGGATTTGATGTTTGGCGGTTGTCAACGGTGGCTCGCACCCATATCTGCCCAGAAATGCACTCAGCAGCCAAATCCGCCCCACTTTGCTCCTTCGCGGGGCCAGTTGCACTGTGAAATCGTGATTTCGCACCGTTGTTGCCACGGATTTAATTTCCGCCAGTGCATTCAGGGGTGGATTTGATGTTTGGCGGTTGTCAACGGTGGCTCGCACCCATATCTGCCCAGAAATGCACTCAGCAGCCAAATCCGCCCCACCTTGCTCCTTTGCGGGGCCAATTGCACTGTGAAATCGTGATTTCGCACTGTTTTCAGTGAGGATTTAATGTCTGCCAGTGCATTCAGGGGTGGATTTGATGTTTGGCGGTTGTCAACCGTAGCCCGCACCCATATCTGCCCAGAAATGCACCCAGCAGCCAAATCCGCCCCACCTTGCTCCTTTGCGGGGCCAATTGCACTGTGAAATCGTGATTTCGCACTGTTTTCAGTGAGGATTTAATGTCTGCCAGTGCATTCAGGGGTGGATTTGATGTTTGGCGGTTGTCAACCGTAGCCCGCACCCATATCTGTCCAGAAATGCACCCAGCAGCCAAATCCGCCCCACCTTGCTCCTTTGCGGGGCCAATTGCACTGTGAAATCGTGATTTCGCACTGTTTTCAGTGAGGATTTAATGTCTGCCAGTGCATTCAGGGGTGGATTTGATGTTTGGCGGTTGTCAACCGTAGCCCGCACCCATATCTGCCCAGAAATGCACCCAGCAGCCAAATCCGCCCCACCTTGCTCCTTTGCGGGGCCAATTGCACTGTGAAATCGTGATTTCGCACTGTTTTCAGTGAGGATTTAATGTCTGCCAGTGCATTCAGGGGTGGATTTGATGTTTGGCGGTTGTCAACCGTAGCCCGCACCCATATCTGTTCAGAAATGCACCCAGCCGCCAAATCCGCCTCACTTTGCTCCTTCACGGGGCCAGTTGCACTGTGAAATCGTGATTTCACACCGTTTTCAGTGAGGATTTAATTTCCGCCAGTGCATTCAGGGGTGGATTTGATGTTTGGCGGTTGTCAACGGTGGCTCGCACCCATATCTGTTCAGAAATGCACCCAGCCGCCAAATCCGCCTCACTTTGCTCCTTCACGGGGCCAGTTGCACTGTGAAATCGTGATTTCGCACCGTTTTCAGTGAGGATTTAATTTCCGCCAGTGCATTCAGGGGTGGATTTGATGTTTGGCGGTTGTCAACGGTGGCTCGCACCCATATCTGCCCAGAAATGCACCCAGCAGCCAAATCCGCCCCACCTTGCTCCTTTGCGGGGCCAATTGCACTGTGAAATCGTGATTTCGCACTGTTTTCAGTGAGGATTTAATGTCTGCCAGTGCATTCAGGGGTGGATTTGATGTTTGGCGGTTGTCAACCGTAGCCCGCACCCATATCTGTTCAGAAATGCACCCAGCCGCCAAATCCGCCTCACTTTGCTCCTTCACGGGGCCAGTTGCACTGTGAAATCGTGATTTCGCACCGTTTTCAGTGAGGATTTAATTTCCGCCAGTGCATTCAGGGGTGGATTTAATGTTTGGCGGTTGTCAACGGTGGCTCGCACCCATATCTGTTCAGAAATGCACTCAGCCGCCAAATCCGCCCCACTTTGCTCCTTCGCGGGGCCAGTTGCACTGTGAAATCGTGATTTCACACCGTTTTTGCCACGGATTTAATTTCCGCCAGTGCATTCAGGGGTGGATTTGATGTTTGGCGGTTGTCAACGGTGGCTCGCACCCATATCTGTCCAGAAATGCACTCAGCAGCCAAATCCGCCCCACTTTGCTCCTTAGCGGGGCCAGTTGCACTGTGAAATCGTGATTTTGCACCGTTTTTGCCACGGATTTAATTTCCGCCAGTGCATTCAGGGGTGGATTTGATGTTTGGCGGTTGTCAACCGTGGCCCGCATCCATATCTGTCCAGAAATCCACCCAGCAGCCAAATCCGCCCCACCTTGCTCCTTCACGGGGCCAGTTGCACTGTGAAATCGTGATTTCGCACTGTTTTCAGTGAGGATCTTTGCAGCATCGATTTACTGTCACTTGAAGCCATTTTCACCTAATTTTCATGCTCAGAAACTATACATGGTGAAAAAACTTCCAAATTTTCTACTACAAGTTTCACCTTTAAAACGTAGGTGAAAAGAAAGTTTCAAGTTTTTCACCTCAGGTTTGGTCTGTAAACTTAGGTGAAAAACTTGAAACATCTTTAAATTGGTGAAAAGAAAAACATAAAGTTTGTTTTGAATTTTTCACCTTGTTTCAAAGTGAAAAAGTGGTGAAAAACTTATAAGTTTTTCACTTATGTTTCAAGTTAAAAATTGGTGAAAGAAGTGATAGAAACACAGGTGAAAAATGTTTCAAGTTTTTCACTTACGTTTTCACCTGGAAACGTAGGTGAAAAACTTGTAAAACTTGTGGTGAAAAAAATATAAAGTTTGTTTCGAGTTTTTCACCTTGTTTCCAAGTGAAAAAAGTGGTGAAAAAAGTTTCAAGTTTTTCACTTACGTTTTCACTTGTAAACGTAGGTGAAAAACTTGAAACATTCTTGGTGAAAAAAACATAAAGTTTGTTTCGAATTTTTCACCTTGTTTCAAAGTGAAAAAAGTGGTGAAAAACTTATAACTTTTTCACTTATGTTACAAGTGAAAAATTGGTGAAAAATGTGATAGAAACATAGGTGAAAAATGTTTCAAGTTTTTCACTTACGTTTTCACCTGGAAACGTAGGTGAAAAACTTGTAAAACTTGTGGTGAAAAAAACATAAAGTTTGTTTCGAGTTTTTCACCTTGTTTCAAAGTGAAAAAAGTGGTGAAAAAAGTTTCAAGTTTTTCACTTACGTTTTCACTTGTAAACGTAGGTGAAAAACTTGAAACATTTTTGGTGAAAAAAACATAAAGTTTGTTTCGAATTTTTCACCTCTTTCAAAGTGAAAAAAGTGGTGAAAAACTTATAAGTTTTTCACTTATGTTTCAAGTGAAAAATTGGTGAAAAACCCAAAATAATTTTCACCACTTTTTTCACTGAAAAACTTGAAATGTTCAACCAGTGATTTCGGACAACTCCGCGGCGGAAAGCTGTAAACTCAACCAGATTAGGAAATTGTACAACATCCTCAGGCACATCCCGTGGTTGAAGATTGTACAGCATCTTCCACAGCTTTGACTGTTCCGCAGCGTTCCCGCAGTCGTCCTACGTTCCATAAGAGCCCGCTGTAGGGTTGATGGCCCATCAGACCCTTTCTTTCCTACCCCCACCTCACTTCCGTTCTCACTGGTCCGCCTATCTCAATTCGTGCCCTCTCAAAACTCCCTCAAAGAACCTTTCAAAATACTCAAGATGATGCTTTGAAACCTATGTTCATCAATTTTCCCGGTCTACACTCTCTGCTCTGTTTCTGCCCGTCAAATATTGCCCCTGCCAATTCAAGCCACTGCTCAAGATTCTGGATGCCGGTGTGGATGTTCATTGTTACACGCTCAATGTAGATGTACCAGTGCGCACTCTGACCCATTTTCCCAGTTCAACAATTCGCTAATTCGTTCCTCCTTGCTGCCGTACATATCCTTCCAGTCACGGCACCCTCCGAACATGCTCATTGTGCCAAAAGTGCCGCGGCGTGTGCCAAACAATTTCGGAGATTTAAGGTGAGTCTGCACTGGACTCCTATCACTTACCCTGATGCAACGTGGACTCTTAGAGGTGGGTGGGAATCGATATCTATAATTCGTGATTCATTCCATGGCATGTATTTCACACCACCGGCGTACATCCTATTTCTTGAGCTGATAATTTCAATTCTTATCCTTCTTCCGAGCTCATGTTTGAGAAAACAGAAATTTTCATCGACTTTGATTATTAAGTGTAGCGCGGCTGATCTCCCATTCCCTCTGCTGCCGGAGCGAAGCGTCGGCTCGCCTTGTACTAATGATGATTTACGTGCGCGCTGGCGGATTTGCATAGACGCTCAGGCGAATATTATTCGTGACCGCCCATTCTAATCCTGGACCCACGGCACATGTCTCCGCCAATATACGGCTTCCGACCACGAGCCGTACACGCAGCTCGGTACAAGCCGCGGGCTGCGCACGCACAACTCAAGGCGAATCCGCCGGCGTATCTGTGTGCGCGGCAACGGGTGCGTTGTATGCAAGAATGGCTCGATAGCTGATAGTCGGCTACAGAAGGGATGGAAGCATGAATAATTTCACCTGTCCACATTTCGCTTGCAGTCTTGAGTCGATGGGTACATCTCCCATCAAATCTTACCCCATCAGGAATGGCCTGCCCCACTCATTCACGTTCATTGATTCAACGCCGCCCAGAAGAAATACCATGGTAGTACCTCAACAGACATACAGTACATAGTGTGCGCTCTGTTGTACGAATGACACGTGTATATGCATCAGAAGTCGAGAAAACATGTTTTCCGGCTTTGGAACTCGGAAAACATATCGCAGATGTTGCTACAGGTAATTCTCTTTATACTGTAGATAAGGTATATTGTGAGCTGCTTGCCTCTGACGCCACTCATTGGCGTTAAAGATGGTGAAAACCTTAGGTTTATCAACAACAAACCTCCGAAAAAAGTAAATCTCCAAAAAAGGTCAACTCTGATGTTGTCGGGCGGAATGCACTGGGGGCAAGGTGCAAAATAACCTGCCTGTATTTTGCAAGTATATTCAAAGTATTTTACAAATATACACACAATATGACTGTAATATATTGGGTCTGTATTTTGTGTGCGTATTACATATATGCTTCCAAAATACACACTATATCCCAGGTCTGGATATAGTCAGGATATTTGCTAATATGCACCATATATCTTTGCAAAATCCTGAGGTCTGATGGCTACCATATATGGATTTGGGATTTTGCAAACATATTGCAACCAAACAGTCCTGAAAAGGAGAAAAAAAGACCTTCCAACAAAGGTAAAATCCAAAATTATATTGATAGAAGCTGGTATCACTTTGCTACCATATTATGATCCACTCTGAAACAATGCTTGCACAACTGTCAAGAACTGTTCCTAATTCAACTATGTGGAAGGCCAATGGAGCAGTAGAAGCAGGTGAGGCTGATTCCCACTGAACTTGGTCTAAAAATAGAGGGTTTGACTTTAGCTCATGCATTATGCCCTTCTCTACACCCAAGGTCTTATTTTAGAAGAAAAACAAATAAGATAGGATTCAGAAAGTGAGTAAGAATTCAACAATGTGACAGTAAATCCATTGGATCTTGCTTTTAGCTTCCATGAGAGACAAAATTGGGAGATTAACCCTGACCTCCATAGCATCCAACTGCTGGCACTGAGAAGTAGTAACAGATTTCTTGGAAAGCATCTGTAGCAGCAACATTGTGGAAAGAGACAGAAGTAGTTTAACTGAAAAGTATGATTTGATTATCTTCACAACAATGATATCATTGTGGCTGTGAAGCTGGGACATGTCCTAAATATACAGCTTTTGTGATCCAATTACTAAAAAATGCCAAATATCTGTGAACTGGGCTGTAATATTCAATGTTTCAGCATCAAGGTTCATTAGCCACTTGATAGCTACTGTTTTTAGACCAGCTCTGGGTAATCTGTGCCAATGACTTTATGAAATTCAAGCATAGAAGTTAAGAGCATGATTGAGCTGGAATTAATCACAGGGATTAGCTTCTATCAATATAATTTTGGATTTTACCTTTGTTGGAAGGTCTTTTTTTCTCCTTTTCAGGACTGTTTGGTTGCAATATGTTTGCAAAATCCCAAATCCATATATGGTAGCCATCAGACCTCAGGATTTTGCAAAGATATATGGTGCATATTAGCAAATATCCTGACTATATCCAGACCTGGGATATAGTGTGTATTTTGGAAGCATATATGTAATACGCACACAAAATACAGACCCAATATATTACAGTCATATTGTGTGTATATTTGTAAAATACTTTGAATATACTTGCAAAATACAGGCAGGTTATTTTGCACCTTGCCCCCAGTGATGGGGGCGACTGTCTATGAGAAATTGTTCATAAAGCGCTCCAGGCCTATGAAGAATCTATTCTGAGGTCGTAAACCATAGTACGCCGTTGAAATAAAACATTAAATCAATAGATATTCTACTTATTGATGCTATTTGGTGTCGGGCCGATTTTCAAACATGGCACTTGACCATGACTCTTAAACAAACGAGGAAATAACACCTTAATACCGCTGGAAAACGTCTGCAACACGTCTGTGGTACTTTTTCAACATCTGTTTGGCACGCCGCCCAAAGAAAAGCACCCCAAAAGAGATGTGGCTATGCTCGGCACGTCCGGCAGGTCAGCCATTTTGACTTTCCGGCATGATCGGAGATGTACCCTCAGACTACGAACTCTTTCGCTTGGAACCGATAATCTAATACAGCGTTCTGACAATCCTGACGAACATCCTTCTGGAAATCGATTCGGAATGAAACCTTGTTATTATTATTCTGTTCTAGAAAAGGGAATCAAAAAAGAGGCGAGGGACAGATGCGATTAACTTCGGATGCTGATTCTGGCATGAACTGTCATACAACATTTCGCCGCTGTCTACGGGAAGGTGCGTGCCATATGCATGTGGCGTGGCAAATGAGGCCGCGAGGCATAGGGTATTCTGGAAGAGTGATCAGGTGAAAGCAAGCGAGGCCATTGACAGCTGGTGAAGGTGCGTTGTGGTCGGGCAAGAAGAGTTGGTGCGCGAATCGCTGCAGACCGCGGGCACGAAGAGCTGTGCACGCAACTCAGTACAAACGGCGGGCCGCTGCGGCGTGCCCAAGAAGCTGCAGATGGAATGCATACCTGCGAGCAAGCGCAAGCGTTCACGGCGCGACGATCTGCAACTCTGCAGGTCGTGCACACACAGTGCACGGTGAACACATTGACGTATCTGGGCGCCGGCATGCGTGCGTAGAATGCTGTGGACGGAACGTATTGCCTGTGGCGCCAGGAAGGAATGTCTGCAGCGGCTTGAACCGGTTCTGGGTACGCGCGCGGCCGTGCGCTGTACGGCGCGATAGACTCCCACCGTGTAGGTGAATCCCCAGCTCGCGCACCGGAGCGATTTGCGATATAACACGCGGCACAGGTCTAGTCGGTCCGGCGTAGGGGTTCATGGAGATCCAGTAGGCCGCACCGCACCACAGATCTCGCACTAACCGTTGCGCATCGCGCTTCGCGTCACCTCTGCCTCCACTGCGTCGCTGGCCGACACCCTGGGCAAACAATCATCAGCACCACGCGCAGAAGTCTAGGTAGACGGCCAAGAGGCACCGTTCTCTTTCTATCTGCGCTGCTCGTCGCTCTGAAGGCGTACGCACGAGAGGGATACTTGCGTAAAGATTCAAATAAGGTGTGAGTGGCGGGACTACATGAAAACGCGTAGACTGGCGTACTGTGATGTCCTATTTCCATCCCGTGGTGCGCAAAATAGTTCCTACCGCGAAGTCGCCGCGAAGCCCACATTGGATGCGGGTTGTGCATTTCACTGCCTGGGAGCGCCGCACGCTGCTCGTACCCGATGGACGCTTCCCGGGGCCAGACAGCCCACAAATAAATATGATAAAAGGAAGAAAAGAAGAAATGGCTCACCGCATCGTGCAGATCTTTCTGTCCAAGGTGACGCCGTACGCGAGTCATGAGCATTCTGGTGGTTGGCGTTTCGTTCGTTCGGGAAAACCGTGCATTGGACAATAAGTAAGAGCGAGAGAAGGGCAAAGTGGGACGTCAAATAAGGAGCCAGCGGCAGTGATAGCAAAAGGTGGGATTCAAGCGATTTGAAAGTTCAAAGAGCAGACTCGAGTCACGGCCAAAAATGAGAGGGGCGTGGGAGTGATCGTTGATGATGAGAATGACTCCATATTCCCACGCCAAATACCCTGGTCCGCTTTGAGCTTTCCACGCTCCCGAAACATTCGATCCCAGCCCTTCTGAATCTGCCGCTAGGTTGGACCAGCTTGCCCGTGCCAACTTGCTAGAATTTGAAGCACCAAGCACCAAGCTCGAGCGCAAGGTGTTCACTTACAACTGGTCACCGTGTCACAATTTTAGTCTTCCGCGGCTGGTATGTAGACGCCCTGGTCCTTCATCATTCGATTTCTAGCGGCCCGGATATCCGGCGACACTCACAGGTATTGTAGTTTAGCCCTCGCGTCCAGTCCCGATGGGGACGTGGTCGTAGCGAGCGGGGTGTGTTTGGTTCCCGGCGGTCGTGTATTAACCCGAAGCCTATGACCGAGCTCTTCAGTCTGAAGAGAACGGTCATAGGTGAGTAGTTATTCTATTCCTAATATATCTTAGTCTGAAGAGAACGGTCATAGTGTGACCTTGAACTCTTGACCTACAACAGGTTATGGGAACCCCCGATGTTTCCACTACGCGTTATGCTTTCAATTTGCTCGATAACAAAAACTGGAAGACTTTTTCATTCAAGGCCAAGTCCAAGTTTGTGGATGAAAAGTGCTGGACGTACATCATAGACCCCCCGGTTTCGCCAACCCAAATTGTCCAATCCCCTGCCGTATCTCCAGCAACGAGTTTTGTCGACACCGAGGTGGTCAATCCAGCTTATGCTGCCTGGGTCGAAGGAAATGAAAAGACCATGCGTAGGATCACCGAGATGGTCAGCGATGACCAAGTTGTGTACATCGAGGACGCTACAACGGCCGCGGAGATGTGGAATAATCTTCGCACGATCTATGAGGCCGTGGGTATGCAATCGATGATAGCAGTCGGGGAGAAGCTGTCCAACATCAAGTATGCGGGTGTCGAGAGTGGACCTCTCCAGGCGCACCTCGATATCATCATCGGATATGCCAACAATTTGAAACGTGGCAACGATGCTCTATCCGACTACAAGCTTCTTCAGCTGACATTACAAAGCCTACCGGAGGAGTTTACCTCTCTGGTCCAGAGCATTTCGCTCTTGGGTGTGACAAGTCTAGCAAAAGTCACTCCGGTTCTGCTGGAGGAAGAGGCACGGCAACGCGCTGCCCTTGCAAAGAAGCATCGCGAGGAGCACGCGCTTAAAGCACAAACGGAGAAGCTCGTGCTAGCAAAAGCGCACGAGGACAAGATTGCCGCAAATGCAGTCAAAGCGTATGTTGCGCAGAGGGGATCTTGGCGCGCGCGCGGTGGACGTGGCGGTGGCAGTGGACGAGGAGGTGCAGGTAGTGGTAGTGACTGGAAGAAAACCGTGACATGTTACGGGTGTGGCGGCAAAGGCCATCTCGCACGAGAGTGCACGCTGAATGCAAAGGACCAGGCAAGAGAGAAGTTGCGTCTGGCGCAGGTCATGTATGACGCTATGGACGCCGACGACCATCCAAGGGTTCTTCTCACGAAGAAAACCACGAACGCGCTTCGGCCCGATGCTCTATTCGTGGACTCGGGCGCTTCGCGTCATCTCACCGACAAGCGCTCTTCGTTTGTCACGTACACCATCCTCGACAAGCCAATTCCAATACAGCTCGGAGACAACAGCGAGATTTTTGCCATTGGCTGGGGGACTAGCCGCCGACATGTCAAGACTCGTACGGGAAGCCAAACGATGGACTTCAGGCGCACACTTCACGCGCCAAAGCTCGCTGGCTCGCTGCTGTCTGTCGGACAGCTGACTGCCATCCCGGGGGTCACGCTGGAGTTCGAAGGCAGCATCTGCCTCATCAAGCTCCATGGTGAAACTCTCTGTCAAGCTTCATTCAAGGATGGCTTATACACTCTCGATCTTATGGACACCGTGTCACCCTCGAACGTCAATGGCACCCCATCCGTGCTCAAAGCGAAAACCCCCGCGCCTGCCGGTAAGCGCCTCGACATCCTCACACTCCACCGACGATTCGCCCATCTAAACATATCTGATCTCAGAAAACTTGTTGCATCGAAAATGGTCGACGGGCTGGAAATGGGGATTGCGGGCAATGATTTCTCGTGTGAAGCTTGTCTGCGTGGGAAGGCTTCGCGCATCCCGTTCCCGACGGGAGGGAGGCGCCGGGCAACTCGTATTCTAGAGATTGTGCACATTGATCTATGTGGTCCTCTTCCGAGGTCAATTGGTGGAAATCAATATTTCATTACCTTCACGGATGATTTCACGGCGCATCTTGATGTCGACTTCCTCAAACTCAAGAGTGAGGCCCTCGCACGCTTCCGGGCATGGAAAGTCCGGGTCGAAAAAGCTACGGGTCAGAAGATTGGCCTCATTCGCACTGACAACGGTGGCGAGTTCACCTCCGGCGAGTTTGAAGCATACCTTGAGGACTGGGGTATCATTCATCAGACCACTGCACCGTATAGCTCACAACAGAACGGTGTGGCTGAGCGCGCTAATCGCACGCTCGAGGACAGCGCGAGAGCCAATCTCATTGAAGCTGGACTCCCCATTGGTTTCTGGCCTGACGCCGTTTTGTATGGTGCCGTGACAAGGAACTACTGCCCGACACATGCCTCGCTTGATGGCTGCATTCCGGAGGAGGCATGGACAGGGTGTTATATACCGAGCCGACGTGGGGAAGTGATCCGAAGTTCCGAGAAGACCGGAAGGACGGAAGGACGGAAGTCAGTAGATATAGCGCAAGCACCACAGGAAGATAAGGGTGTGCGTACTACCCGTGCTGAAGGGGACGAAGTAGGAAGTCGGAGGTTCCGGTGAAGCCGGAACGACTCAGAGCAAAGCGAAGAGCAAAGCACGTTAATAATCAAACTGGAGAATACAGGCATAGTACATAAGGTTTATATAGTAGTTGAAGATCAATATCCTAATATGGTAAGACAAAGCGACTACCAAAAGCGGGACTTGAATATAACAAAGCGAAGTACATACGGAGACGGAGAAGACAGATGGATGAGATAGATAACGGATAAACGGGAAACGCTCAGTAATCCTTCATTGCGTGAAAACCCGATCAGCCGAGTCGGTCCGAAGGCGGACCGACAGTTTCCGAAAGACCGGACGCTCCGAAGGCCGGAGCTTCCGGTACAGACGGAAGGTCAATGTGCATGGATATAACAGTAGCCCCCTCTTACGTTCCTTGCCCCCAAGGAACATAGGAAACGAGTCGAGATATGTCGAAAAAACTTTGTCGAAAAAAGTTTGTTGAAGTCGAAATAGCCGTATAGCCGAATAGCCGTCCAAGCGTCGAATGTTCGAGAAAGTCACGTGACTGGACCCACAAAGTTCGGAACCGAAGCGGGAGTGACTCATCTTTTCTTCTTGCTTCCTCCCACCATCCCACATGCCGCCTCTCGCCTCTGGCCTCACCATCACGCGCTCGGAGGCTCCGAGCGACGGAAGCGACGATGACAAGAAGAAGCGCCCGGACAAGGGCAAGAAGCGTGCTACCGAGCAAGAGGTTGACGAGGAGATCGCGGAGGAGGCTCGTCGGAAGAAGCGGGCGCGGAAGGCAGCGTCGGAGGAGGAGATGAAGGCGCTGCAGGAGCGCCTCAGGGAGGCGGAGATGCGTCGTCGGGGGGAGGAGCAGGTGCTAGCGCAGATCGCGGCGCGCATGCAACAGCTCCAAAACCCCGGAGGCGGAGACGACGCGGAGCGGAGCGACTCGGGGTCGGGAGGAGACGACGGGGCAAATGAGAAAAACGTGGAGACGGATAGCGAGACAGTGGGCTCGTCGGAAGTTCCGTACTAACCGGAAGTTCCGTAGCGTGCAAGCGATGCCATAACAAGGGCCTCGTCTGCAAGATCGAGACTGGCAGCAAGGCCACCACCCGCACCTGTACGGAGTGCCAGCGGACGCACGCCAAGTGCACGCTGCTTCCGCAGCACCCGACTCGCGTCAACAAGCGTCGGGAGGGTTCAGTCGCCGCCTCCGCGGCGAAGAAGAGCAAGAAAACGAAGAGCAAGAAGAAGCCCAAGAAGACCGGACGTTCCGGTGATGACGTCGCGGGGCCTAGCCGCAGGGCTTTGGCCAGCGTACGTCGTCGTATCGTCTCGTCCGACGAGGACGACGACGGACCGGAAGTTCCGACCATACCACCCCGGACCCGTATCGACGACCTCCGCGACACGCTACGTCGTCTCGATCGTCGCGTTGACGATCTCGAGGCGAGTCGGAACACCTACCGCCGCCGATATCGCACCACCCACTCCGTCCTCTCGAACACGGTGGCAATATTCCACCACAACGTGTACAAGAACGAGAAACCGGAGTGGCTGCTTGCAGCGATGGAGGAGTTGGAAAGGGATCGGGCGTCGGTGGAAGTGGAGGAAGAACGGCGCAGAGCGCGGGCGATCGTCGTGGATGACTCGGACGAGGAGTAGGAAGCTCCGAAGACACCGGAAGCTCCGAAAACCCCGGAAGCTCCGAAATCGCCGGAGGGTCGCGAGAAGTCGAAGACCCCGAAGGAGGAGCCGAAGGAGATCGACCTCGACAGAGGATGGCCGTCCGACCTCGAGTTCGCGGACGACGGCCGTTCGCACATTTCGGTGCTGGATTCGGACGAGGAAGAAGAACGCGAGAAGCAGAGGTTGGAAGCGGTGCAAGGGAGTAGCGACGAGTCGGAGACGGAGTCGGAGGAGGAGAAGAAGACGGACGATGAAGACCTGGTGCCGCCGATCGTCACGCAGGACGTTCCGCAATCGCCGGAGGCTCCGGTGGATGCGGAAGCTCCGGAGGACGGAGAAGAGCAGGAGAAGGACGAGATCGGGGAGGACAACCAGGGTGAGGAGAAGGACGAGGCCGAGGAGATGGAAGTCGATGCATGACCGAAAGAATGGTCAAAATAAAATGTATATAGATATTTTCTTGAAACTCAACGCAGATATTTTCTTGGTATATTCGTGTGAATGGTCGGAAGTTCCGAAAAAACCGGAAGATCCGAAATCGCGTGAGTTATAAGTGGGACCCGGTTTGTTCGGGAAACGACGATGGAAATTGTCGATGTGTTCATCGGCGTCAAGGTCGTCAGCACTAACCCAATCAAACTGTTCATCGGTATTCTCGTACCCTAGCCACTCGACATAGTAACGGAGTCGTGTTCCGGGAGTTCGGAATCTCCGGTCGATCTTCGAATCAACGATTTGCTTGATTTCGAAGTGTTCGTCACCGTCGATGACCTCGACCGCGGCCGGAGGAGGTTCCTCACGGCCGGGAAATGGATTCGGAACGTGGGGCTCGAGTTGAGAAATATGGAAAACCGGATGAACTTGTGAAAGAGTCTTCGGAAGACGGATGGTGTAGGAAGCCGCGGAGGGCTTGGCGATAACCTCGTACGGTCCGAGATAGGTTTCCGAAAATTTCGGAGTCGGACGTTTAGTACGGAAGAACTTCGTCGAGATGAACGCCTGGTCGCCAACCTGCAATCGGGGATCCGGAATTCGGTTCCGGTCAGCAGTTTCTTTGTAACGCTGCTGAGCGAAAGTGATCTGTTCCCGGAGGAACTGATGCAGGCTTTGAAGGTCGACCACATAGTCCTTGGCGTACATGTTAGCGACGTCGCGTTCCGCATGAATGGTAATTGCCGGATCATAACCCTTGTTCGCGAAGAACGGAGAAATTCCGGTCGAAGCGTTCAGAGAGTTGTTGAGAGCGAATTCGGCGAGCGGAAGGAGGTGATGCCAATCATCCTGTTGGTATGAGCAGTACATGCGAATATATTGCTCAACAGTCTGATTCATACGTTCGGTTTGTCCGTCGGCTTCCGGATGGTAACCGGAAGTATAGTGCAGCTCCATAGAGAGGAGTTCACCCAAGGACCGGAAGAAGGAGGAAATAAATTCGGAACCACGGTCGCACGTAACGTGTGAGGGAACACCGTGTTTGGAGAAAACGTGAATAAGGAAAAGTCGAGCGAGTTCCGGAGAGTCGATATGTTGATCGCAGGGAATGAGAATAACCTGCTTGGTAGAACGATCAACGATTACGAGGATAGTATCGTACTCGCCGGAAACCGGAAGTTGCTCGATGAAGTCGATGGAGATAGAATCCCAAGGACGGATGGGAACCGGAAGAGGCTTCAGCAATCCGTAAGGACGGTGCCGTTGCTTCTTGTTGCGCTTGCAAACGATACAAGACCGACAGTAGTCCCGGACGAAAGTCCGGCACTCCGGCCAAGTATATTCGCGTCGGACGAGTGCGAGGGTTCTGTTCTGTCCAAAATGGCCAGAGAGGACATGGTCATGCAAGTGTTGAAGTACACGTACTCGCAACTCCGGAGAGTTTCCGGAGGCCAAGGGAACCCATACGCGTCCATCATACCGGAGTTGTCCGGAAGGGTCAAGTGACCAGCGCGTGGTTTTGCCGGAAGTCGCGGCGGCAATGCCAGCGAGTGCGGCGGGATCGTTGTCGTAATTGGACCGGATGTCGGAATGAAGTTTCTCGACGTCCATAACAACGGTGGCTCGAAGAACGATTTCCTCGAGATAGGTCGCCTGGAGTGATGCCGTGAGTTGATCCTGAGTAAAAATGGGGCGAAAATTCTGAGGGTTAAGCTGGCCATAAGCCCTATCCCCCTCTTTTGGGTAGACGTCCCATCGTCTAGTCATAGCATCAGGTTTACCTCCGAGTTTACCGGGCCGGAACCGGATGACCATATTGAACCGGCAGAGGTACTCGGACCATCGAACTTGGCGACGAGTGAGTATCTTCGTAGTCGCAAAGTATTCGAGGTTCTTGTGGTCCGTGACAACGTCGACCGGAAGAGGCGATCCTTCGAGATAATGTCGCCAGATAGTAAAGGCGTCGAAGATCGCAAGCAACTCCTTGTCATGCGTGTCGTAATTGAGTTCGGCCGGACCGAGTGTCCGGGACCGGAACGCAATTGGGTGAATTTCGCCGTCGTCGCCGAGGATCGAGAGAATGGAGGCGATGGCGTAGTCGGAAGCGTCGGTTTCGACTGTGATTTGTCGACCCGGAATCCAGTGCGCGAGCACCGGAGCTTCCGTAGAAGCGCGCTTGAGTGTTTCGAAAGCCGTTTGACATTCGTCTGACCAATTCCATCTGATATTGGAACGAGTAAGCCGCGTTAAAGGAATAGTAATAGCGGAATAGTTCCAGATAAATCGTCGATAGAAATTGCAGAAGCCCAGGAACGATTGAACGTCCTTGACTTTGCGCGGTACTGGCCAGTCCGTGATAGCGGAGACCTTTTCCGGAGACATCCGGAAACCGTCCGGCGACAGAATGTAGCCGAGGTATTCACAGGTGTCGACACCGAACTCGCATTTTGAGAGTTTGCAGTAAAGGCCGGAAGCTCGAAGGCGACTGAGAACTTCCCGGACGTGCTCGGAGTGCTGGGATGGATCGTCGGAGTAGATGAGGATGTCGTCCAAATATACTACGACGTAGACGTCCAGCAAGTCGGCAAAGAGGGTGTTCAGGAAGCGCTGAAACGCCGCCGGAGCATTGGTGAGGCCTTCCGGAACAACGCGGAACTGATAGGAACCATAGCGAGTCCGGAACGCTGTTTTGGGCTCATCGCCCTCAGCGATTCGGAGGAGGTGATAAGCATGCCGCAGATCAAGCTTAGTATAAATACGCGCCTTCCCCGGTGCGTCTAGGAGGTCGGAGATCAGAGGAAGCGGATAGCGATCCTTCTTCGTGATCCGGTTGAGACCCCGGTAGTCGACGCATAACCGGAGACTACCATCTTTCTTCTTGGCGAATAGGATAGGAGCCCCGTGACTCGAACGAGATGGATATATAAATCCGGATTTCAAGTTCTTGTCAATGAACTCTCGGAGAGCGGAGAGCTCGTTTTGGGAAAGGGAATAAACGTGTCCGACCGAAGGGACTTCCCCTTCGTTCGTCTCGATCTTAAGATCGAACTCTCGATGAGGAGGAAGATTGTATGCTTCCTGCTCAGAGAAGACGTCAGCGAAGTCGTGATATTCGGAAGGCAGACCGGAAAGGTCCGGAACTTCCGTGGAGCCGGCGCGAGCCATGGCTTCCTCGGAAGGACACGCGCGAAGCGTATACTGAACAGTGGACTTGTCTCGAATGATGGTGCTGTATGCCGCGGCGGAAACAAGGGAAACAAGCGGCGGAGAAGTGAAGGGACGAGGCTCAGAGGCCTCCGGAGCGTCCGTAAAGGGACCGGGAATGTCCATGGAAGGACCTGGAGGTGGCGAAGACGTCGGGGCCGGTGTAGGAACCACGGTCGGGGATGCCGGAACCGGAAGAACCTTGTCCATAGTTGGAGCGACCGGAACTAGATCAGGAGTAGTATCCTGGTGTGTCGATGGTGTCCGGGACCACCGCAGTACATGCAGAGGTTGAGGCGAGTGCGCCGATCGCGCTCCTCCTGCGTGATCCTCCCCGACTTGTCGAGCTTGTCGGCGTAGGGCTTGGGCGTCTTCTTGGAGGAAGAGGCCTGACCGGAGGTCGCAGTAGTCGAAGCCGACCCGGAAGACTTTCCGGAACCGGACTTCTGACCGGAGGAATTGTTGGAGGGAGAGGAACCCGAGGAGGTCTTGTTTGATGACCCCTTGTTCCCGCCCTTCTGTCCACCAGATGGCTGACCGGACGACTGTCCGGACGAGCCCTGGTGACCGGAGCTGAGCTTCTCTCGCTCACGCTCCCGAACCCTCTCCAACTCGCGCTTCCACCACCGATGATCGATCTTCCGGGCAATTTGCTTAACGCCAAGGAGAGTGTTGACATAGTTGTGATGAACCATATCGTCCTTGATGCGGCGTGGCAAGCCTTCGTAATACTGGTGCCGGAGCGCATTATCGCCCCACTGAGTGAGCATAGCGTATCGATCGAATTCGACGGTGTAGATGGCGATCCGATCGCCCGGTTTCATACGGACCGACCGGATGAGATCCTCCGCATCCCCGATTGGGTCGTGCGGGCTGAAGTTGTCCTGAAGCTCCAAAATAAAGCGCTTGAAATTCCCATCCCATGCCGGAACGGAACCGGAAGCCTGGTCGTAGAGATTTGGTTCGAACCAAGCTTGCGCGGTGCCCCGAAGATATGACATGATGTAGAAGATCTTGTCGTCATCGGTGGAAAAATCCTGGGCGCGCTCAGCGAAATGAAGATAACACTGAGTAAGGAAGGACTGAAGCTTCGAAGAATAGGAGCCATCGAACGTATCCGGATTCCGGAGGTTCGAGCGAGTTGAACGAGGAGGAAGAGGATTAGCCTGACGAGCGGTGAAGTCTTGAAGAAAACCCCGGAGACCCCGGAGGGTCGATTCGAGGAGGGGATCTCCATGATCTTCCGGATCAGTGGAAGAACTGCTAGACGACGGGGCCGGAGGGCCACCACCGCCTCCACCGCCACCTCCGCCACCACCACCCCCACCAGATGGTCTACCGGATGGTCGACCACGGTTGGGACCAGGACCGGAAGGACCCGGAGCGCCTCCGGAAGGAAACTCAGGCGGGTCATCGGCTGGTTCATCCGCAGGAGAAGACGTAGGATCAGCCTCCGGATGAGATGATTCCTGACCTTCCAAATAGGAGCAAGACCAGGAGTTTCGTCTTCGCTATCGACGTCGGAGATGTGACCACCTTGTACGAAAGGTATGCCAGTAGTTTCGAATTGAGCCGAGCGATTACGACGAGGGTGAGGTGAGGCAGGGTACCGGACCGGATGCTCCGGGGTCCGAGGACTGGTGACTAGTCCCGGAGCGTGAACCGTAGAAGCAACCGCAGGCGCAGGCGAGCGACCGCGGATCTGAACCGGAGGAGGACGAGGATTGTAGGACGTCGGAATGTCCAACATGGTGTTAACGGGCGGAGTCATCGGGATAATATTTGCGAAAAGGCGAGATTCGCGTCTGGGGCGGTCAGCCCTCTCGGAGATGACCGCCGCAGCAACGTAGGGAGAGTCGGAATCCATAGAAACAGCAGAGGTAGGTGAGTTTGATTATACTGTTATATACCGAGCCGACGTGGGGAAGTGATCCGAAGTTCCGAGAAGACCGGAAGGACGGAAGGACGGAAGTCAGTAGATATAGCGCAAGCACCACAGGAAGATAAGGGTGTGCGTACTACCCGTGCTGAAGGGGACGAAGTAGGAAGTCGGAGGTTCCGGTGAAGCCGGAACGACTCAGAGCAAAGCGAAGAGCAAAGCACGTTAATAATCAAACTGGAGAATACAGGCATAGTACATAAGGTTTATATAGTAGTTGAAGATCAATATCCTAATATGGTAAGACAAAGCGACTACCAAAAGCGGGACTTGAATATAACAAAGCGAAGTACATACGGAGACGGAGAAGACAGATGGATGAGATAGATAACGGATAAACGGGAAACGCTCAGTAATCCTTCATTGCGTGAAAACCCGATCAGCCGAGTCGGTCCGAAGGCGGACCGACAGTTTCCGAAAGACCGGACGCTCCGAAGGCCGGAGCTTCCGGTACGGACGGAAGGTCAATGTGCGTGGATATAACACAGGGTTCAGGCAGGACGTCAGCCATTTACGGCCGTTTGCATGTGAATGCTACGTCCAAGTTCTTCCAGAGAAAAACCGTGCAACACTTGCAGACAAAGCGGTGAAATGTGTCTTATTGGGATACTACACTCTGCCCGGTACACAATCGAAAGCGTACAAATGCTATGACCGGGTGAAGCGCAAAGTTTACAAAACTAGGGATGTTAAATTCATTGAGCGCGGAAAGAGTTCTGGATGGACTGAGGTAATCACAGACCTCAGAAACCTGCCTCCCATCATCCTGAACCCGCTTCCAATCCCTCCGAACCGTCCCGCCGATGTCATGGAGCCAGGCCCGACCACCGACAATCCTGCTTCCGATGATGACGAAGCTGATTTCACAGAGCCGGAGGAGGATGAACTTGAAGTGCAGGAACCGGAAGCTTTTGTCGATGAGCCGAGGACGTCGCGTACGCGTAAACTTCCTACGCGCTTCGAGGGCATGGTAGATGAACGAGCGAATCTGCCGAAAGGTCGCTATAAACACAAAACAGCGCCTGTGGAGGCTGCGGACACACCTGAGCTCGAGGAGGAGGAGGAGGAGTCCGAGTTTCAAGCTCATGCGCGTCCTGCGCGAGTTCCGGAGCCGCCTATTGTTGTCCCGTTGACCTTCCGACAAGCCATGGCCAGTGCACATTCGGAGGAATGGGCAAGTGCGATGGCCGAGGAATTTGGCTCACTCATTGACACAGGGACATTTGAGTACGTGGAGCTTCCAGAGGGACGGAAGGTTGTGACATGCAAGTGGGTATTCAACGTCAAGTACAATCAGTGGAACGAATTCGAAAGATTCAAGGCCTGTCTCGTCGCACGTGGTTTCACTCAAATCTACGGTGTCGACTACAAAGAAACTTTCGCACCGGTCGCAAAATTCACATCCCTTCGCATCATGTTCGCTATCGCCGCCCACTACGGTCTGACCATCTACCAAATGGATGTTGTTACTGCATTCTTGAACGCCGATCTTGACGAGGAGATCTACATGTCTCAGCCCCCTGGCCTTGCCCCCCGACTGAATGCAGACGGCGAGGAGCTAGTTTTACGGCTACACAAGTCGATCTACGGTCTGAAGCAAGCCGCCCGTCAATGGTACCGTCTCATCGACTCGATATTCAAGTCCCTTGGTTTTAAACGACTTCAATCGGACCACAGCATCTACTTATGCCGACGCGGCGATATCATCGTCGTCATTGCGCTATATGTCGATGACCTACAAGGAGCAACTAATGACAAAGCTACCTGGGATGTCGTGAAGGCAAAGCTGTCGCAACGCCTCAAGATGAAAGATCTTGGCATTGCAACGTATTGTTTAGGGCTAGAAATATCCCAGGACCTGGAAGCGAAAACTGTGCGCATTTCCCAGAAGAAATATTTTCAGAGTGTCCTGGAACGCTTCGGGATGGCTGACTGCCGAGCCGTATCCACACCATTCCCAGTCGGCACCAAACTCACGAAGGACATGTCACCAAAGACGGCCGAGGAGCGGCAGATCATGGCAAACAAGGATTACCTCGGTCTGCTAGGATGTCTTATGTACGGGATGCTTGGCACCCGGGGTGATTTGGCATTTGCAGTGAGTGTCTGCAGCCGTTTCAGCTCAAACCCGGGTATTGAGCATTGGAATGCCCTGATCCATGTGCTACGATACGTCAAGGGTACACTTGATGTGGGGATTACCTACCGCGGACCGGATCGCCTGTCAACTCCCATATCCGACACCCTTCTCTGCTATACAGACGCGGATTGGGCCGGTGACAAAGACAAGCTACGCTCGACCTCTGGTACCATCGTTCTCCTTGCCGGTGGTGCTGTTTCGTGGATCAGCCGCCTGCAGAGCGTAGCTGCGCAATCTACCATGGAAGCCGAATATATCGCTGGTAGCCATTCGGGAAGAGAACTGATGTTCGTCCGAAATCAGCTCGGGGAGCTGATGGAGCAGCCTTTGGATCACCCGTCACCTATGCACTGTGACAATCGCTCGACAATCTCTGTTGCTGAAAACCCTGCGATGCACGACAAAGCAAAACACATCGCATTAAAATATCACTACCTCCGCGACCTAATCGAAGACAAGGACATTACTGTACTATTTCAACCGTTTCTTCACTATTTTTAGATTTTGGTCGACCGAAGAGACCGATAAATTTCCTTTTGAATTAAGGCGTTTTTTGAGCACATCAAAATAAATTGGGTGTCACCCGTCACTGAAGAAACGGTCGAAATAGTACAGTACCCTTCATTACCAAGGGGGCCCGAAGATAAGCATCTTCCATATGGGGTAGGGGGGGGGAGGGTCTGGCCGGCCGGCAGAAAAAGAAATTGCATTCAATTTTTTTGAGGGGTTTTGGAAGGTTCTTGGGCCTCGAAATTCGTTCCGGGGCATTAAAAATGGTCGAGGAAGTGCCAGGACGAGCATATTTGGGTCCCTACGGCGTGATATCAGTCTTTTTCTGAAGATTCCCCATTTGAGTCAGTCTGTCAAAAGTCTTGGCCACCAACATATTACAATGCTCTCCTGTATTGTACCACCGTGACATTCAATTATGGCCCGGAGCCCTAACGAAGGTGAAATTCAGTGGAAGACTTGGGGCAGCGCCATGTAGGACTAATCTACAACTCCTTCAAGACAACATTTCGCAAAGCCAAGATGCAATTGGGTAACTCATTGAAATACAGTTGAGGTGGAACTAGGAAATATTGAGGGATAGTTTGGAAGCGAGAGGGAGTCCTACCTTTGAGACACAGCCTGCTTTTTGTGCACGCAATTCCATCTGCGTCTCCGCTTTCAATGCAATTACTGGCAGGTAATATTTTGTTGGGCCATTTGTGTGCACTGGGCGGAACAATGGAGAGGGGGCTTTTATCTGGTTTTATCTCTGCAATTTTCAGATGCTCCAAGGGTACTCCACATCCCCTTAACAACATGCACTGCATCGCTTCATCGATATGATGTGTGCAATGCACAGCTATAACGCGGATATTTGCAACGCGTCTGACGCGTTCGTGATCTCCGAAAGGGAATTTCGCGATCACGTGTATAATGTAATACAGATTACGTGACGCGTAATACACACTACGTAGGGGGGAGGGGTCCGAAGGGTCCTGGAAAAATAAATTTGTAGGTGATATCATATTTTCCCATTTTCGGTCCCCCTTGTTCATTACTGCCAATCCGGAGCAAACCCAGCCGACCTCCTAACAAAGATCCTTCCACGCGATGCGACGCGACGTTGTCGCCGTATGATTGGTTTGGAATGACTGGACTGCGAGGTCAGGAGGAGTATTGTAGTTTAGCCCTCGCGTCCAGTCCCGATGGGGACGTGGTCGTAGCGAGCGGGGTGTGTTTGGTTCCCGGCGGTCGTGTATTAACCCGAAGCCTATGACCGAGCTCTTCAGTCTGAAGAGAACGGTCATAGGTGAGTAGTTATTCTATTCCTAATATATCTTAGTCTGAAGAGAACGGTCATAGTGTGACCTTGAACTCTTGACCTACAACAACAGGGATCGTTCTCGGTTTCCCTGCTTCGCCCGAGTCTAAGACTCCTCTCGGAATTCCTTCAAAGCATCTCCCCTCAGGCTGGATTGCTTGCTATTACCTCGGAATCTTGGTATCCATTTCTCCGGAAATCCGCGCTGCCCTCAATTTTAGGTTGTTTCTATCGGGCTATTATACACCCCGCGCTGGGTGTGCACACCACATAAGTCCGAAATCGAACAGAAAAGTGCGTCCGTGCCGGAGTATGGGATGGCGCGGCACGGGGGACGCGGCTCGAGGCGCGCATTGAAGCAGCGAGGCCGGTTTCGAGAATAGGGATATGGTATCGAACCAGTGGCGGCTGGGAATAACACAAATGTTCGAATAAGATGTACATATTTTTCTTATGGAATAATGGGAACGACGATATCATCCTCGATGTGAACGGTGGGATCCAATTCGATTCTCATCTCGTGTGCCTTTGCCCAGTCCTGAAGCTTGTCGAAACTTCGGCAGGTATGAGCGACATTTGCTTTATGAACGCTGGTGTTACTGGTGTCCTCCCATTGCCATCTGTGGAGATCAAGTCAGCGTCGGTTCGCTCGACGGTATATACTGGAAAGGCGTACACAATCATATTTGTATCACCACTACACATTATAGATTGGCGGACGTAGTCGACACAGTGCCCTGTAAGCCAAACAATCTATGAATCATCCGCTCGCTGGAAGGGGGGGAGGTCTCACAGAGATGCTCGGTTACATATTTCTGAGACGGAATCCAATTGTTCGTGGTTGAAATTCGCCAGTTCGGATAGTAGTCGGGATCCAGCTGGAAAAATAGATCAGAAGGGTCACTGCCGCTCCCGCTGAGTGCTCACCGCCATTCTGATCTTGTTCTAATCGGAGTCAGTTTATTGAGTGCGGAATTGAGTTGGCCTGAACATACCAGACAATGCAGTGTGTGGAACATACCGAGTTCTGCGATCTTTAGATCATGAAGTCAGACATAATAGATTGTTAGGGAGGAATAGATACGTGCATAATGCCCGTCATCGTCCGGGATCGCCTGGGTCTTGTTAGGGAGTCGGGCGGCTTCGGCCTTTGTAATTCGAGTGATACCGCCTATGTGAATATCTCGGCGTTGTCGTTATGCGAGCGATGAACGTGAACCTTCGCGTACCTTTGTAGAGATTGTGCCACATTTCGTCGAGTTCAGGAGACGGTGGAAGATGGAACGGAGATGATGATCCAGAAAAGACCTGAACCTCGTATTCCACAGCTTCTGAGGCCGGCGCTGCAGAAATTGATGTCAACCTCGCTGTGAGAAGTAAATCGTTGCTCGTACAATATAGGATCTGCGGCGAATTTCGATGTATTGAACGGGATGATGAAGATTCCTGGGGTGCGCAAAGCAGAAAAATAGCAATAGCTAAAGCAAGAGTTTGCACAGCGCAGATGAGTGCCAAAATCCTACGAGAGAAAGTGAATGGCCAGGCAGGCTTTGGCGGCGGAGAGACATCTTCGAGAGGGTCGGATGGATCAGTGACCATGAGTGGGTGGTACTCCACATCCTTGAACATGGTCAGAACGCAAGAGCGATTTGTGTGCCTGGGAGTCGATTAGGCCATTTGTACATGTATGTAGAAGGGAGGGTGGAGCACCAATAGCGGTTCAAGTTCGCCTCAATCGATCCCTGGTGGTCTTACAGTGAGCTTCCCATACGGAAGCTGGCGGTAATTTGTCGTAGGCTTTGGCGGGAAGATATCGATGACAGGAGGGGCGGAGTAGATAAGCCCACGAGGCAGCCCCAAAAAGAACTGTAATTCGTGCCACATAGAAACTCGGAAGATTCACAGCCTTCCAACGGACGCAAGCTTTATTATTCTCCTTCTCTTTATCCCCGCCGTGGGTTCGCGCCGCTTCGAGTGAGATAATCGACGATAGCCAATGCGACTAGAAACTCGGACTGAGTGCTCAACGTGAAACCAACTTAAATTTAATTGAACAGGTCTCATACAATCTCACTTTGGTAGATAGGAACGATTATATCATCTTCAATGTGGACGGTTGCATCATAGGTGTTTGGCAGCTCGCGCTCCTTGGCCCAGTCCAGAAGTTTGTCAAATTTGCGGCAGGTGTGAGCAGTGTTTCCCTCGGCAGTGGTTTTGTTCTTATCATCGTGCCATTGCCATCTAAGACGTCATACCGTCAATAAAACCCCAGTTACGACGCGAGGTAATCATACACAAGCATGCTTGTATCGCCGCTGCACATTAGCGATTGACGTACATAATCCACGCAGTGTGCTATTGGGGACAATATTTCAGCTCCAAATTCGTCTACATGAAGGAGTAACCGACTGATATGCGCGGTCGCATCTATCTGCGATGGAATGAAATTGTTTGTTGTAGAGATCTGCCAGTTGGAGTAGTAGTCGGGGTCCAACTAGGATACGAACATGAGTTTGGGCCGCACCTGCACCCGTTGAAGGTGTCACATACTGCCATTCTGATTTTGTCCTACCGTGTATTCAAATTAATAATAGTTCAGCTTCAGATTACAGTGGCCGCTATGAACATACCAGACAATGCAGGTTATGGAATACATCCAGCTCTGCTATCTTCAGAGACCAAAGTCAGTTATGCAACATCAAGTAAAGGGACCGCTTGCATAGTGGTCATCATCGCCCGGTATCGCGTGGGTCTTGTTTGGAAGTCGAGCTGCCTCGTCCTTGGTAATTCGAGAGACGCCACCTAGGTGAAAGATCCGCATGATTTGCTTGCGCCGACAAAATGGGTGCCTACGTTTGTAAAGGTTGCGCCACATTTCGTCGAGGCCAGGAGACGACGAAAGGTGGAACGGAGATAAGTCACCTATTCGATGTCAAATTGGTTGCGATGAGCAGGGTACAATTAATGCTGACCATCGGATCCCCCATAAAACACCCGAACCTCGTATTCTACAGCCTCAAGGGCCGGTGCTGCATCGACCAGGGTCAATGTAATTGAGTGGATAAAGTTTCTACGCACAGTAAAGGCCATGCTGGGATGGTAGCGCAGCACTACAAGTTGTGGTATGCGCCCGTGAGGATATCACGAAAATAGCGATCGCCGACGCAAACGCTTCCGCCGCGAGCAGCAGGGCTAGGACAGTGCGAGTGAAGTACTGCCACTTTACAGGTCTCTGACTGGCAGGGGGATGGTAATCCTCTTCGTCAGGTCCAGAGATGAGCGGATCGTATTCTGGAGCTTTTGCCATGGCGTGGAATGGGAATAATACGGGACTCGAGACAGCCCGAGACTGAAGCCAATCGTGGTACATATTTCTGACAGCAGCCTGCAGTTCAACGGATCCTGGATACGTCACGGAAGAGCTGTGCGTCATCGCTTCTAGAATTTCCGGCGTATTCCGAAAGTTCAGCGGCGGGGATCGGGACTAAATAATACGGCGTCAGGAAGGAGGCATGCGTAATCCGGCGGATCCAGGGCGGAAGCAGTGCGATAATTTGAAGTTAGAGATATGAAACAATGCAGGTGGATTGGGTAACGATACGACGCGGAGCAAGCAGAGCCAAAGCGACGTTACATGCACAGCAGGGCCATATCTTCATCTATTGCTGCAACATATTCCGTTTCTCTACCAATTATGTTCAAGAGTTGAGGACAAGTGTTTTCTTTTCGAAAGCTGACAACGTTTAACATCGATGGACTGAAATCCACGCACATATCTCTGTCCCAGGCATAACAGCAAACCTCTCCCCAGATTTGAATATATCATCCGTCAACGAGATCATTAATGACTAGTTGTTTCTCAGAGCGATCGCAGAGGTAAATTTTGGAGCTTAGAACACCTTCGCTTCTATCTATCCGCTCCGCCAAAAGAATTTCCTTGTGGATTCATGCGATACGAAGGCTTTCTTCTCCTTGGATTGAATCATTATTCCTCGGAGAACGACCCAACACTCAAATATAAATAGTGAGATGCACTAAAGATGACCACCTCGGTCGACTCTACTCCTCTCACCACATCATCATCATGTTCAACTTCAAATTGTCTGCTATCCTTGCCTTGGCTCTCGTTGCCGTCGCCATCGCTGGTCCTGTCGCTCGTACCGCTGAAAGCGTAATCTCCAGAACCGTTTTGAACCATAGTTGTTGACATTGACTCAGGCTAACCCTGACGACTTTCCCTACAACTATGTTAAGACGTCGATTAACGGACGCGCCGACAAGGTAAATTCACGCGAATCTGTTCAAATTAGCTGGTAGATCAGTCAAAGGCGAACCCCGACGACTTTCCGTACAACTATGTCAAGGCACCTCTCAATGGCGGTGCTGAGAAGGTAAAACGACACAAGATGTTCATGTGGATTGTAACACATTTATTGACATCATTCAAAGGCCAACCCTGACGACTTCCCTTACAACTACGTCAAGGCGCCGATGAACAGACGCGTTGAGAAGGTCAAGTCGCTCTCATATGTTCAAATCCATTACTAAACTCCCTCTTAGGCCAACCCCGACGACTTCCCCTACAACTACGTCAAGGCGCCGACGGATGGACGTGCTGAGAAGGTAAACTCGTGCGCATCTGTTCAAATTGGATTGCAAATCATTCCAAGGCCAACCCCGACGATTTCCCCTACAATTACGTCAAGGCGCCGATGGATGGACGTGCTGAGAAGGTAAACTCGTGCTCGGCTGTCCAAACTGACTTATAAATAATTCAAAGGCCAACCATGACGACTTCCCGTACAATTACGTCAAGGCGCCTCTGAACGGACGCACCGAGAAGGTACCTTCCATATTAATGCTTAAATTGGCTGCTGATACCCATTCAAAGGCCAACCCCGACGATTTCCCGTACAACTATGTCAAAGGGCCCCTCAACAACGATGCTGAGAAGGTAGGTCCATATTATACAAATCGAGTTTGCCTTCTGAAATCTAGTCCAAGGCTAACCCTGATGACTTCCCATACAACTATGTCAAGGCACCGCTGAACTAGGAAAAGGGGCGAAATGGGTGGAAACGGTAGCAGTGACAGTCGTCTGCGATGAGCACGTATCGGCAGTACCTTATATATCAGCAGAGAAAGGATTTGAAATTTGAAATTTTACACAAGCCTCTCCTACTCAAGTGTCAGGGCTATCAGACTCTATGATATGGCTATCAGACTCTATGATATGCAGCTTACCGGGAATCGGACTGCACTTCCAAACTCATGTCGAGGAGGTTGAACCGTGGGAATTCAGATGACATCAACTGATCGATAAGCAGTTGCCGCGGCTAATCTCGGGCAAGTGAAAAGTTCTCTGGGATTCAGGTGTTCCAAGAACGACGAGCCCAAATTTGTTGTATTCCCGTCTTATCGACAAATGCCACCTCAGGCTTCAAACACCTGTCTCGGCCCTCATTCCTTTTTACCGAAGCATCTTTCGATGGACATCGGATTATTTCCCCACCACGGAGGCATCGTGATACCTGTCATTCATTCGAGCACTGAAAAATTGCAATAACAAGCAGGCGCACCGACTGCCCCGAGCGAAACAAATATCAAAATGAGATTCAAGTTGAACCCCTGCCATGATGACTAATCAGTACGAATCAATAATGGGGCATGCATCTCGTCACCGTGTCCACTGGAATGTGATCAGAATCTGTCAGTCTGGGGTATATGACACCTGAAGTACGCACGAGCGGCACCGCAGATGTATGCCCATGTCTTCCAAAATTTTGACCGGTAGCGATAGAGCCAGAAGTTCCAGATAAATCCGAGGATGAATTGGGTTAGAGGTCCAGTCGTGACTTGGCCACGGTACTAAATTGCTATGAATAACGAGTTTCCGTATATCAATAAGAACATTACATACATAGGACATGCCGGAAAAGAATATAGTTGTGTTCCTGTCGATTCTTAAATTTTGAATAGTCAGAGCAACTGCAGGAAAAGATGGCACCATAACCGAAATTTTGCTTTTTGGAACCGACGATCCAGAAGCCAGACCAGAATGGGTGCAACAGTGCCTACCCTGAAAGATTGTATTAAAACAAGAAAGTTGATAGGATTAGGTGTATACACACGCGAAGCCGTACCAAAGGGGCTTGTACCTATAACAATGCAAAAACAAGAGTTCATGATGGTAGACCAATTAAGTAGCGACAGACCGAGCATCTGCAAAAAGGTTACGCGGGCCCACCAAGGCATACTGAATTCCTGCGGTATTGTATCCTCTGAGACCTTGTCCGGTCTGGTAGGAAGTGAGTTGAAAAAATGCGAGGATCTGAATCGACCGACACTCACCCATTCACCGTTCGGATCAACCTTGTTTGCTCGCAGGCTACGTACAAATGAGATTCTACTTGCGCAATCCGGCGGAGGACCAGAACACGCACTAATCAAGTCTCGTTGCAAGAACCCAAAGCATTGTGGCATCTAAAGGCGATCAGTTTTGAATAATTGCCGGTGAGGCTGGATATTTCAACAGACAGTTCACTCAAGCAAAGTCAGAATGCGGCGCGAAACACTTTCTCTGAGACCACTCACCCGCAAGGCCAACGGTACTGCCAATCAGCTGGCAGATGATAACATCCCGGGGTGGTATATGCATGTCTGTATTCCGTATGAGATATGACTAGTAAGTCAAGGAGACGGGACAAACAATGCCCAAGCTTCTGGTCTTCGATTAACTGCAGTACGTCGTACCAGACGTTGCCTTTAGGTGTTGAGGAAAACAGTAGATAACTTGAATCCATCCAACACACCTGATATAATTCGATATGTAAGCTGTCCCAGGGGATGCCTGGAAGAACCGGGTGTTTGCACCATGTATCCGTACTATGAAGGTGATCGCAAGAAAGAAAGACTGGAAACTAGTGGACCACCTACGACTAGCTCGTTGATGAATCCGACCGTGACTTCGAAACCACTAATCGCGTACACGAGGCTCATCGGCAGTGTTGAGACTGCTCCAACAGCCAACGCGACGAATAGTGTGAAGACCGGGAGATAAACGTGCCCCTTCAGCACAATCACCAGCAGTACAACAAAAGCTACAGCGAATAAGAAGATCCACTCTCTTGATTATTTACAAGTCAACAAGCCTCGTGATGAACTCCATGAAGGCCTACCTGGCAGAGACCTCGGGATAATTTTTCATCAGGTTGCTAAGCAAATGCAGAGTTGTGAATGGAACGGTGTTGCAAACGTAAATAATACACACCTCAACCTATCATTGTGTACCCGCTTTCCAGTGAAAGCAGATTTAATTGCGGCAATTATCTGCGGGCCCGTGAACAACGCCATCCAGACAAATGCTGATATGAACGCGGCGTAGGCTACAAATATAAATCAGAACGCCACATTATGCCGAGTACAAGTAGCTCACAGAAAAAGATATCCCAAAGGTATTGTGCTCCGGCGTAGGCGAGCCCGATCTCGTCATACTATATGGGGTGTAGGTTTAGTCAATGGAACCACTATTCAGCCAAGATCAATGTGCCCTTACTCTGGTTTGATTCAGCTGCCCGTTTTCGGTTACTGTAATGGTATGTCTTCCAGGGACAGAGTTTAATGAAGGAGGCAGTCACTTACGGAGCCCAGTAAATGGATAACTACTCCCATTCTTGGTAAATCTATCGAAGTTTACCTTCAGTGAGTGACCATGACAGCACAGGAAATTGGAAGGAACATACAGTCCGTTGCTCATCACATTATATGTCGGCGAGCCCCAAAGATTTCCAAAATACGCCATCGGAACGAGGATCCACATCCTAGCAGAGTGCCAGCGTATTGAGAAGCTGGAAGTAGAGTGGAATCGGTCTCGTACGTAATGATGAAGCTAATGAACAAGATAACTTGAACGAAGAATGGCTGGGTGACTATGGAGGATGTGATGTTCGAGGCATCGAGGGTCTGGTGCGAAATATATATATTCAGAACCAACAGCAACTCGGAAGACACTCACAAAGTTCAAGAAACCCATGCCTCCCAATCCGGACCCAATGAAATTGGCCGCCTTGCTTTTACCACCTATCCAGCAGACTGGAGCCAAGGCCGCGGTCATGGGAAAAATGAACTGCAGGTGAGCCAATTAGTACTATGTTGTTGTGAAATGCGGGATTCTTGATCATTTTACATACCTCGGGGAAAAACTGGTGATGCAAATTCAATTATTAGCAAGTACTCAAAACATATGTTTTGAGCGCAAACCTGCCAGATGCATATCACGATGCAGATGCACCAAAAGCCCTGGTGAACGTGAGAATTGATAGCATAGTTTACACTGCCCACATACTCTCCTCTGTTGTATTGCCTCTGCATCGGTGCCTTTGTGGATGCTACGGTACACAGTCACCTGTTGTAAACTAATCGGAAATATGAAGGCCGGGTCATAAATGAGAATTCTGCGGGTAAGGGCCGCAAAGGAAAATCCGATGATGGACACCGAAACTAAATGCAGGTGTAAATGTTCATTAGTATCCTCAAACAGAGTGTACTTGCATCCAAAAAACAAAGCCACTGCGTGGTTCATATCAATGTCATAACTAGCATAATCGATCATCAGGACTCAACAAAAAAGATAGAGCTGTGTTTCCTACTAGATTTTAGCGTTGGCAGGAAGATATGCTGATTGCTTATACTTGGGCAGCAATAACTTGACAATGTATTCAAGGACTTACTCGCCCAATTCCCACTTGCTCCAGCATTCCTAGATCAGCATATTAGAGAACGGCAGTGGTAAATAGGCTTTTCTGTGTACCCAGCTATTCCTATCAATACATGCTCCTTGGCGCTGAACGGTGTCGGATTCTGACAACCTCAATTCGATGAAACGTTGGGGTAATCTTAAACAAACTGACCAAGGAAAAGCTGAATCGCCCCAACGGCACTTGATAATTGGGTAGAACTCTCTCCATCAGCTTCCCCAATGGCCAGGATATCAACACGATGAAGAAAATGGAGAATTTCGCGCTCGTGGTGCGGAAACTGATGGGAGTGTTAGCTAATGTGGACAGGTTGCGCAGGATTCAAGCATACAATGACAATTGGCCTGTATTTTCGTTGATTTTAGTCCGCAATCGCCGTCTAACAAGACGCCCTCACCGGTGAATGCTCCCAGACATACAAACATTGTCGACAAAACAAATACTCTAAATCAGTTAGTAACACTCAATATCCAGCCATGGCACCTGGATATGTTGCTTCACCTAAATGTGAGCGTAGGCAGAGTTGGGTCGTCCTCAAAGCCCGCGACGTCCCTGACGAGCTGTGGGATCGTTGCATACTCGTCTGTCGCCGATTTGGTTCGGATTGAAGAATCAGAGGCCTCTTTTTGTTTGTCCAGCGTTGCAGAAGATGGTGACGACTCCATCTTGGAGTATCGCTGGTCGGGGGTGCCAAAGATTCAGCAGTCGTTCGAATTGGATACTAAAGACCATATCATTCTCCTCGCATGATGAGCCTAACCCTGACACGTACCCTGTTCCTGAGATCCGCAGCCTAATAATGGTCTAAAATGAACCAGCCTCTTCCGTTCGCTTCAAGGTGCACCTCAGACTCCAAGGCAAGGTTGGTTAATTTCATAAGAGTAGTACCCACAATCTTCGCATCATGCTGTTTTTGTAATCTGTTTGGCGGCATTCAACTTTGTTTGACTCTACTCCTTGTCGCCAGCATCTCGCTCAGCGATCGTTGCCCTGCTCGGTCAAAGTGAGGCGAAAAGGTCCCAGGCTTTCGCTGTTGTTGTTCGCCACAGATGTATCGCGTTTAGACCCGAACTAGGGGTTAGACTCGGCGTTTCTTAATGCCATTGGAAGGGTGATTCGACGCTTGCATGCAGCCATGCCAGAATCAGGACCCCTGATTTTTCTGGAATAAACACTTCATGCACAGGTAAAGGGGATGCAAAGTCGAAGAGATTGCATTTTGAGAGGCTATAGGAGAGAGTTTCAAGCTTCAAGCTTCGGTTGCGGTCAGGAGAAGATAAGCAGCAGCTTTGTAAAAGCCACGGCTATGCCGATGGATATAACAAGAGCAACCCATATTTTTCAACTCGTTAGTACTTTCGAGACAGAATTCCGTGACAGAGTTGGAAGAGGGATTATTTTTCAAATAGCTGCAAGTCTATTCGGAGCGTTGCGGCAAGAGGAGAATGTTGCTTGGGATATATTTTTGGGAGGAGAAATCTGGTGACATCCAGGCCCGAGGCATCCGAGACCATGGCTTGACAGTCAGAAAACCACAGCAAAAAGGTCGAGGAGCCGCCGGGATCCCTTCAAGTTGTTTTGAGGGATTTGGCCAGCCATACAACTCTTGCTTTTGTTCTCGCGCACGGAGAAGAAGGTTGTAAGAAGGTAACCGGAAGGAAGCTGTGCGTGAATCGTGCCAGTGATCGGAATGGAGGGAGCTGAGCTCCCCCCCCGTTCCGTTCCGTTCCGACCCGCTACTTCAAGCTCAACTCAAGTCTATGTAGTCTCAAAAAAAAAAAAAACTTCAACAGAAAAAAACCCGGTACCAAGTCCTGCCCACCAGAAGGGTCCTTTCCGACTTCCATTGCACTTCTTTCTTTCATTTTATTCTTATTGCCCTGTCTTCACATTTTATCGTACTCGTTCCGCGATGCCTATTGCCTCTTCACTGAATTAAATTGGAGTGAGTAATTGAGGACTTACCTCTCCCGTTCCCACCGCGACGTACTTTCTGACAGCTGGTCTGAAACGGTTTTCATGAAATCCACACCCTTCAATTTCTTCTTCATGCAAGGGCTCCAACATCAGCCGCTCTTGGATGTCGCTTGATCTGTGATTTTAACGCAATATGAATCTTGAATACATACCTTAATTGACTCCAATGCTTGAACCGACTCCGGGTATCTCGAAGCGAACTGTTTGAGTGAACTTTGAGATATTTGAACGCGGGACGGAACGCAAGTCGGAAGCAGATATCTTCGCAGAGTTGATGCGGCACTTCAACGCGCAACCCTCGCTTCAATTCATTACCGATACGGTTCGCAAGCACCTATCAATAATACACGGCTAGATGATACATGGTCAAATTGCTTGAAAAGCTCTCCCGGAATGCGATCTGCCTGCGCCTGGATCGGATTCAGGTGAGCTCGTAGTATATCTGCTCTTTGCCTGAAATTCCGGCCAGCTCTCTGATTAGTTTTTAAACGCAAACGGTGTTTCTCAGTGAGTACTCACAACTTTCTGCGAGTACTTCCAGCTTCGAGTTCACAACACAAAAATGAATAATGCCCCACGTCTTGGTATGACTTGCTTGCTCGCTCGCTCACGCGAACTTGCCTTCCGGGCAAATTTCTGAGGCGGCGTGCTCCGAGCCGCCTGGGGAACACGGATCCGCATCGACGCGCACGCGAATTCCCCAAGGATTCCCCTCGGACTGACTTGCGAAGCGACCCCCGAGTAGCGCCATCTTGCGCGCAGCATCTTGCAGTTGGACCTTGCAGACACCAACACCGGCGAAAATTACTGCCTGAGTTTGAACTCCGCACAGCGCCTTTAAATTTAGTGCAAAAGCGGGCAGGAGGGTAGGCTCGGGAGGCAACAGTAAAGAGTATTGAGGTTGACTCATTCTCGGCAGATAGTGTACCGGGAATAGCGGAATCGGCACAGGCCGTGGCTCAGAGTCTCAGCCTCAGCCTCAGACAATTGATCCTGGCCGAGTCCGAAATTAATCTCAATGAACCGCTGGCTTTCTATGAATCGAGTCCAGGGGTCCAGGTGACGGTTACTTCTATCCAAGACTGAGCCCGATTTTCTTTGTCACCCATATCAATATTCTAACAATCTTCCATTCGATAGACACCTTGTGTGCAGATTTCGACATTGTATAGCTCTCAGCAACCTGCCAGAGTCTCTAAGTAACGCAGCATGATAAAACAGGCAGTAAGACCACCGGAAATACTCTCACCTTCGCTTGAAATCCAACATTCAAGGCTTTCGGCCATCTCGGGGATGGTCAAAATTCTTGAACTCGTTGCGAGTCGTTGACTCTTCGAAGTCATTGCCATCCCTTGTAAGTTCCTCAAAATTTGTATTTGTGGTTGCATCAGCCCTTTAACGGACTTATGGATGACACGAAACAAGCTGGGATGTTTTGCCTACTATCAGCTTGGCAAACATTTCATTTGTGCTTCGATTTCTCGCAAGTTCATACTCTGTATTAGTCAGTGATCTTTCCGCTTTGGATTGGTTAAAGATCGGGGTACATACGTTGCTCGGGGCGGCATCGGGATGCCATTACCTTCTACATATATCCGTAGTCTTACTCGAACCAATTGCTGGCGCTGAAGATAGCCGGCACACTTAGTACCGGATAGAAGATGCAACCATACCTCGGCCGGGAGCCCCGAACAAGGTTGAATTGCTCTTTTCACGGTTAACAACAATCTTTTCGCTATTACTCCGGCACCCATACACGTTAGTTGCGCCAGGAGTTTCGCGTAGAAAGCTGTTTTATTCTACAACTTGACACGAACTGCTCGGGAGCCCCTTCCACCGCATCGAGCGCTACAGCGGCTGCAGCAGGATCCACGCGCGTCTGCACCCAATTTCTGCTCTCCATCCACCTCGCGACTCTGACTGCGCCGCTGCCACAGTGTAATCCCTCATCCAGAACCGCGGGCACATTTGCGGGATTGCGCATCGCGTACGACCTCCATTTTGAAACCGTGTCCGCGCAGATGCGCCGCGTCCAGGGGTGTAAGCTCGGGCAAACCCAGAACCCGCCCTCTGTTACAGTCTCGGAGTCTGTACCGAATCGCGCTGCGGCACAACCGCGGCACCTTCCGGATCCTCGCTGTACACTCTCACGATGGCACCGTGATAAGCGTGGGAGCGAGGATCTGATGACATCACCAACTCGCTCTCTCAGTCTGCTCTCTCTGCGACCCCAGTTCTCACTTTCGAGTCCATTGGCGGAACTCGCCCATTCGGTGCGCACCTTCGTTGTCGCACGTCGCCTTGCTGGCATCGAATCCCGCCAGTCGCGTTGCCTCAAAACCCGCCGGTTGGTCGCGTCCTTCCATTCCACACACACAGCATGCCGCACCAAGAACGCTGATGCATCTGCCGCGTAAGGGAGTCCCTCTCAAGTCTGTAGAGGCTCCCGGTCTACCGACTGCACCGAATCCAGTGGCATCTGCATCCTGCACCCTCGATCCCCTCCCAAAATGGCACTGCCCCAAAACGCCAGATGCATTTTCCGTGCGCTATGCATCCGTGGCTTGTCCCAATCCGCCATATGGAGCGCAGGTTTGCGGCCGTCGGTACACCACGTAAAGGGCAGTTTGCGCGGTCTAGTACACGGAGCAAGTCCAGCGTCTGTGTACGACGGGTGAGCGCCCAACGCACCGGAAGAGACAGCCGAAGCCACTCCCCATGACTCTCCTTCTTTCTCTCCCTCTTTCTAGTTGTACCTCTCGGCATTCTCGGGGCGACCACCTACACATACCCCGTTCGCAAATCGCGCGCCTACCTCGAGGAGTGCGCAGGCCATACCCGCCGCTGACCCGCTGTCTCGATCGCGTGAGTCGACCGCCGGAGTCGGTCGGTCTGAGTCGCGACAAAGCGAACTTCGCGCCGAAACCGTGAAAGATTTCGTCGCTGCTTGGCGGTGCGATTGATTCGATTCCCGTGCGGCGCTCGAGTAGCGCACAGAGATGGCAGTCAAGGGCTTGTTTGGGACAGGCAGATCTACTCGGGTGGCACAGCTCTATCGATTCGATTCGACGATTCCGGCTGTCCAATTCCGTTCGGCGCCCGACTTTCGAATCTCGACTTCCCGCGAACCTCACTTCCCGCCTCCACATGTGGACCCATAGAATAAGTATGTGCACCGGCTGAGATTTTACAAGCGCCGATTTGTGTACTCAATCCAAGATGCGCCGGCGTCTGCGCACGCCACACCCGACTGCGCCGAGGTCCGTTGCACATCCAACCTACCGAATCCTTCTGTCAATTCCGCATCTCCCTGCACCCATTCGAGTCTGCGCCCGCGCGTCTCTGCAGAGCCTGCGCATGAATGCATGGCAGACTCCGCTCCTTCCGCCGACTTCCGCTCCCAGACCCACCTGCGCTTCATCCGCGGTTGGCGTGCATTCGATCCAGCAACTTCGCACCGCCCATCCGCTCTCACCCAGTAATCAAACGGCAACAATCCGCTGGGAGCGTTCGGCACTGGCGGCATTGTGCATTCGCACTGTTGGTATGGGTATTGGCCTCAACGCCGCGCAGGCCGCCGTCCGCCGTTCACATGCGCACTGCGTCCCACTCAGACTACTCGTCCCGGACTCTCGGACTCCGGCACCACTGGGAAGGGGCACTGGCGGACAGTGCGCGTGAGTGGCCGCACGTTTTGGCTTGTTATGATTTCCTGCTACTAGCATATTCGGTCAGATCCCGGCGACGGACTGCATACCCTGCAAGCCCAATATTCTCAGCCACGTCGGCCTGCGCATACGCCGTTCTGCGCAGGGACGTTCGTTCCTTCTCCAAGGCTACCCGTATTCAACTCGAAGTTCTGCTCGAAATTTGAAATTCTGAACTGAACGAAATGATTCGTAACGGTGAGACGCACTAGGCCTGCAATGGAGCCGGAATTTTGAAAACGCGAAAAGGACTCGGCGTCGGCACAGCGTGTAACGGATTTGAAATTTCGCTTTCGCTCCCATTCGATTGGAATTCACGAGTCTTCGGCCATCTCGGGGAAGCATATGTTGGATGTTTTTTGAACATATTGCGGTCAGCCAATATTGTTCATTTACATGTATTTGATCAATGCTACGTCCTTTCAAGGATCCTTGACCATTTGCCTCATCAAGTACAAATTTACTCTGCTGTTGTATTCATTTTTTACTATGCAAGCGCTCGGACGTCGAACGCACCGAGGAACGTAACATGAGATCAACAGGAAAAGACCGCGTTTTGGGCCGAAGGGCCTGGAAACATGCACTGTGCCAAACACTCAAAGTTTCAAAGAACTGGGTGGGATCTAAGTAGAACTTTGAAGGTTTAAGTTTCAACATTCTCTGATTTCTGATCGACTTGAATTAAGAGCAACAACCATCCTGCCGCCGACAGCCCCACTCTGACTCTGAAATTAATTCCAATTCGCACGGAAGCCTTGACTCTGAATCCCAATCTGCACGTAAGCCTCAACTTGGAGTCCCGACTCTGAAATCTCACTGCACCTCGACCCGAATCCACCTGGTCGACTCGAACTATTGAGCCGCCCACTGAGTCGGTTCGGTATCCTATTATCCTAACTGGCCGGCCTGCGCATCCGAGTCCAGGTCCTCCGGCAGCACGAATTTAAAACGAAGTCGCTGTTGCGTGCTCGCACGGTCCTGCGGACTGTGTGCTGACTCGACGTTGCGCCTCCGCGTGCCGTCCTTGTATTCGAACCGTTCGTCGGCCTCTGCACGTTCAGCTCGACGTCTAACGTCATTAGATTCTGGATTGTCCATCCGCCCTGTGGTTAGGCTCGGAGCTCTATACATTGGTTGACATTACATACTTTGGAAGCTGCTTTTTTCTCACGCATCGAACGGGGTGACATGACCAAAATCCGGTATCGTATAGATTTCACGCGGTCGTGGCCCTCAGATTCGACCCTCAGCCAATATTTATTGAAACATTCAGCTGGAAAATGCACAAACAATCACGTCTATGTTTTATCTAGGTGACTACTTGATGTGCATACGACTAATGAAAGACTGAGCGAGTCCGGAAGACCCGCCAGAGGATTGTTGGCGCTAAAAGTGCCCTGTCCGGTGCAAACATGTTTCGAACATGCCAAAAAACAGACGCCACTTCTTCGTCCTGCAGAGATCTATGAGCATCACTCTACATTTCCGCGATTCTTTCGTACCTGAGTAGCAGCCGAGAGAAGCCTTCGCTCGAACCAACGCATAAAACGACCGGTGTCCTTGGTCTCCCCTTCCACCGGCTTGCACGTCGGGTTTCCATAGTCTGGTGAAACCCATGAATCATGTAGAGATACATTGGGGGAAAATTCGTACCATGCAGTCTGGTGGAATCCCTGAGAAGAGAGGTGGTCAGCAGAAGGGGAGTTTCTCATATGTGGTTTGGTAGATACTCCATACAAGTGGTTCAGCGTCGATATTCGGACCCCCACATGCTGGAATATTTGTTTTGCGTGGAGTCATACTTTTGAACCATAAATATCATGTCTCTAATCTAGTTGAACATGTGTGCGAACCCGAAAGCCATTGCTATACAAGTCGGCCAATCATGTGCCGCATTCACAGCGACGAGCATAAAGCGCGATAGGGTTTCTCAGATCCAAGCGGCAACATTGCGCTGCCACACAAGTCTGAATGTACGCCAATAAAAATCAACCGTGGGAACTGATTCAGCACCGATGGACCATCAAATGCGTGCTGAACCGTACGCGAGAAGATCTGAGTTGGGATCGAGGAAGCAGGCGACTACGAATGAGAAAAACAGCGCACTGAGGTCGGTAAACCCCCTGAAATTCCCCAAACGACTACCTGACTTCCACAAGTCATCATGAAACATGATGGAAATGTTTTCAGGTACCTGGTCATTATGTAATGTATTCAATTTTCTCAAAGTTCAACTGGGTGAAATTTCAGGATGAATCATCCTGAACATATTCAGGCCAATATACAGTGAATTTACAGAAGACGGCTCAAACGGTACAGCACGCTATCCACCACATCCTCTGCGGCGCCCATGATATGGACGGGCACGGCGGTGTACACGAAGGGCGGGACGAGGCGAGGGAACGATTGGGACATGGATTGGAGCAGAGTGGAGTAATGACGTCATGGTCTGTATATATTTGCAGCACCAGTGACGTTGTGACTCATCCTCCCTCTTCCTTCAACCACCACCTCTGAGCACCTTCGCCGCCACACACTTCCAACCTGATCGCTCTCGTGGGTGGCCTCGTCCATTTCATTATGAGGGTCTAGACATGGCGGGTGGCTTGGGTACAGCATGCAAAATACGTGGTGTCGTACCTCTCTCTATACTCGACATTTCTGACCTTGATTGGATTTCTCCCTGGATATATATTCAAGGACCGGTATGTTGCTGGTTTCGGTTCTTCTTAATGATGACTTGGTAGCTCAATGAACTTACCCAGGTGAGTCTTTGTTCTTGGACTATTAATCCAATTCCTTTCAGCTGACGCCATGTTTACCAGGTACAGTCAACTGTGCCTTGTTCGTCTGAAGAACCATTCAAAATCAAGTGCTGGATCGCAAGCGGCACAAGAGTTAATACTTACCTATGTACCTATGTAAATTCACAATGAAATGAACTGGTTTTCTCTGTATTTTTGGCATGAAAATCAGTCTGTTTGAACGTGAATTTAGTCGTCAATCACGTACCTTCAACACGAAAAGAGCTGACATTCAAGCAAAAATATGCTGAACTGGGGGTATGGAATCTTTACTTTTCTACCTGACTCTCGGGTGCATGGAATTCATCATTTGGCCCTGAAATTTCAGTCGTTTTTCGGTAAAATTCAGTATGATTAGTGGTGACTTTATTCCGGGAATTTCAGGCACTCTGCAATCCCCAGTGGCGTTTCATTCATAACATCGTTCAAAGCGACAAGGGAACTACAGAAAAGTCATAGGTGAAGTGCCACAAGAAAAATTGCAAGATGTGCACGCATCAACTGCTACGCGCTTTCGATTCTACTGCACTGTGCGCTCAGAGAGGATATTTGAGTGAGAGCTCCGTGAGGAAGCTCATTGCCTCGGGACGATACGTATCGTTGGTTATGCTTCGGCCAAGTGGTTCAAACGTCATCATAAGCGGTTCCGCGGTGGAATATTGAAGCCAGTAATCGACCTCGGTGCCGACGTTAGGATCGAAATTGCGGGCGAAGTTGATTACATAGTCCAGGAGGTCGAGGTTCGAAATGATTATTTTGAGGACATCCGAGGCATGGAACTATAATCATACAGGCTGAGCGGCGAAGCTGCGTGGAGCGTGAAGACTCACTGCTCCGAAACAAGGAACAAATTCCGCGCGCTTGTGGACTGTGAAAAGAAACATGTTCAGTTGCCTCAAACTCGTTTAGAAAGACGTACGGAATGACCATTGCTTCTGGGTGCTTGGAAGTCGTTGCTGGAAGAAACGCCGAGGAGCCTGAAATACACTGTCGCCCTTGTACCAGCATGAGCCGGGCCGCCAACATCAGAGTATAAAGTTACCTGGAACCCAGCGAGGCGTTTGAACTGCCGCGAGAATGGCAAATTGAAGCAGGGAAATGTGTCAGCCTCCGGATAGTACGTGTTGATCTTTCTCAGATCCTCCGGGGTCGCTTCGGGAATGTAGATGTCCTTGATGTACTCCGAAACCTTCCAAGTCGTGCTGAGGAGGAAGTTAGTAGCTCCTGAAGGGGAAGCAAGAATTTAACTTGCTTGACGTCAAGGGTCGATAGCGAAAACAATGTTGCCTCGTCATCGACGTTGCCTATAATTCGCGTGTCAGCCCGAAGGGAAAATACAGAATTAGGGAATACTTGCCAGAAACAATCGGAATATGCGCGATCCTGCCCTGTTGCACGAGGCGCTGAGGATGATCGAGCAGGAATACGCCGTCTTCACGCGGCATCCATGCGAGGGCCAGCGACTAGGCGGAGGAAAACGAAGGACCAGTCAACGGCGTCCGAGTTTTCAACGTATATGGCGCACCTGAGGCGAGAAGACGGACGGAGACTCGTCCTGTGCTTTCTTGAGAACGGTGTAGTTGGTGGTTCTGAGACAATCGAGCGTGTCGGAGTGTCCGACCGAACACCCCGTCTTGCGCACAATATCGTCGTAGTCTGGAGTAAAACACCTTCAAGTAGACATATGGGTAGCGTGAACTGTGAGCATACGCACACTTCTGGCCGTTCTCAATGGGACCAACTGGGGTGGGTGCGCCTGACTGCATGAAAGCCGCGTGGAAAAGGCCGTCGGTTGTGCCTCCGAACGCCAGCATATGCAAAGAGATTGATATCGCGCCGGAGGATTCACCCCAACTGGTTTTCAATTAGATTAATTGACCGCCGTGAAGATGAGTTATTCACAGGGTTACATGATTCGGGTCGCCCCCGAATTCGTGGATGTACCTCTGCACCCAGCGAAGTGCCTCGCGCTCTGAAATGCAGCGCTTGAATCAGCGGATGGTGTATGAAAGTGAAGTCCACTCACGATCGTGCAGACCCAAGTTTCCGAGACCGGCATCTCTGACCTCTTTGCTGGCCAGAAAGCCGAATGCTACGATTGTGGGCGTAAGGAAAGTTTCCTGCATGAAAGGATCTGCACGAACCAGAAACGCGGTGATTCATCGCCACATAAATAACCTCTTGACCAACGGTGATGGAGCGTTCAACGACGTCGGTTCCACCAATTCTGTTTAGCGGGTTAATTGAATTGATTCTCGGATATAGACACCCAAAACTTACTGAAACGGGCTCGGGGTCGAGCTTCCCGCTTGAAAACCGCCACCGAAAATCCACTGAAGTCTGTTGGTTCAATTTGAAACACATAACTAGATGGTACGTACCACGACAACAGGGAGGGGGTTCGAGGTCGCGTTCGCCTTTGCAGGTTTGATCACATCAAGGGTTAGACCTACATGCGAATTAAATTAACGTTGTGGACAGAGCTAGAAAGCGCACAGTCTTCCTGAGATGGAATCTCCTGGTACATTTGGGAGATCAATTTCGCGGTGTCGTTCTGGAGTGATGCCTTAAGCGAGACGGGGAAGTTCGTACGCTGCTGAGGGCAGGCGAGTGCGCGAGTTGCGACGGTGTGGGGACGAGAATACTGGGGCACCGGGACAGGCAGACGGAAACGAAGGTCTCCGACACTGGTGTAATGTTGGCCATGAATCGAAAAGAGAGTGTGGTTTAACATACGGGGGCAAGGCAAACGGGATACCGAGAAAGCTTTGGGTCCTGAATGACTGTACCACGCCGGTAAAGTTCTGATTGTCAAGGTGGACAGTGGGCGGAGGGAAAAGGCGACGAGCAGCCGCCTGAGCATGCAGGTGTAGAGCGACAAGCAATCCGAGCCAGAGGAAGGGCGCCATTTCGAAAGGGTGGCGTGCAGACCCCCAGAAATCTGGCCCTTTATAAAGCAAAATGCGATGAAGGCGGGAAACACGCCGCGTAATCGAAGAATGTTCAAAAACACGAACATCACTCGCAATTGAATGGAAGAAGCCCCGCGGGGCTCAACTTCTAAGTCCAGCGGCTCCAAATGGGCCGAACGTTCGTTGGGTAGAATTAAAAGGCGTCTAGTGGTCTATACTCGACGCTGCGCATGTATGTTTCAAGTGTCCAGGGTCGTCGATGTTGGACGAAGTCAAAACAAGTTGAACCGTTCAAGTCTCAGTCACCAAAAGCGACGCCCCGACGCTGCACCTGAAGGCCAGAACGTGCGTCGTCACTGAATATGGAAGCGACACGATCTGCAAATAAGCCTGAATTGTGGTTGCGCCTCGGAAATTAAAGAGGCGCCCCGCTATTATGTTTACCTGTCAATCTGACCAACCGACCTGAGGGTTTAAATTTTTTCTCAGACAGGTGCCGCCCAGTCTTGAGTCGATGGGTACATCTCCCATGAAATCTTTCCCCATTGGGAATCACCTGCCTCTCTTATCCGCGTTCAACGTCGCTGGAAGATATAGAGTGAAAGTACCCAGATTCAAGTGCTGTATGTACTCGGTCGTACGGACGACACCCGAGTATGCGTCATAAGTCCGGAAAACATATGATCTTTGATATGTTTTCGAGGTAGCTTGGAAAACATGCCACAAATGTTTGCAACACTAAGGAAAGTTCTACCGGTACTGGATTTAAAGGATATCGTAAGCTGCGCAACTCTGATTCCACTCATGGGCACCTAAAATGGCGAAACACATCAGGCTTTCAGCCAAAAAAGTAAACCTGCAAAAAAGGTTAACCTTGATGTCTTCGGGAGGAATGGAGGCAACCGTCTATAAAAACTCGCTCACCAGGGGATCCAGGCATATGAAGAATTTGCTCTGAGGTTGTACCCTATAGATATACACATCGTTGAAATAAAACACTGAGAATCAATAGATGTTCTACTGATTGATGCTATTTCGGTGTCGGGCCGATTTAAAAGATGGCACTGAACCATAGATCTTAAACAAATGAGCCAATAGCACCTCAATACCGCTAAAACAGGTCTTCAACACATCTGTGGTAGTTTTTCAACATATGTTTGGCACGCCGCCCAAAGAGAAACATCCCAAAGTAGATGTGGCGGTGCTCGGCATGTCCGGCACGTCAGCCATTTTGACTTTCCGGCATGATCGGAGGTTATACACAATACGTACAGCTGTCGTAGGCTTCCCGCCCACATATAGTTACAAAAATGAATAATCATCATCGAGGAGAGGGTCCTTTCGTCTAGCTCTGATGGCTTCTCAGAAGCCGAAGCTCTTCGGGTCTCTTCGGCCCTGTCAGTGTCATGTCAGCTACTTTCTACACGCTACAATCACTGCCGGGCTTGGTACCCCTCGCCTTTCTACTCAGTCTCAAGTGTGCTTTGCGGCACCTCGGTGGATCGTCTATGCCTCTATTCCAGCTGAGCCCGACTTCAACAATCCTCGGTCTGTGGACACCGTGCTTTGTCGCGACCGAAATGACAGCGGATATTACTGTATTCATTGTAATAGGTTTGCAATGGAAATTTTCACCCCTTGCTCATACCAATGTCGCGCGCTTTGCGTGTCGATGAGCTCCTAAATCCTGTGTGTCCTCCACGCCCTCAGCCAGCCACTACTGGCACCCAGGTCGACATTCGGCCGCAGCTTGCAGAATTGGCGGCCTTTTCAAAAGCCCCCGGCACGTCAAATGCTCCTAAAGACATTCAGGATCGACTGAATGAAGTTCTTGAATACCTGGGCAGTGAGCAGCACTCTCATAGCCTTGGGCTCCAGAATCAAGCCATAACCACAACCGTCTCGGAGGCTCCGGTAAAGCGGCATAACGTCCCTATTAACCGTATAACTACTCTGGAGATACTTTATGAATATCCCCTGGACTATGTTCTCGAATATCCGGAAACATCGGCCACAGGGTGTATTGGCCACTTATTCCGCATGGATCCAAAAGATTGGCAGGATCCTGCTTTGAATATTGCATATTCGAGGGGTGGGCGCATGGGCCAAACCGTCTCGGGAGCATCAGTTCAGTGTCGGCTTCTCGTCAACTCGGAAGACGGCAGTTTGGTACCTTGCTCAGAGCGTCATACAACTTGTGAGTACATATCTGCAGACCAAACTGTATACTGACCACGATAAAAGGTGAGGGTTCTAAAATATGCCCGAATAGCAACGAGGACAATCTCAGCACTCCGCATGTCAAAGCATCCAGAGAGGATGTCTCTGAGCGCTTACAAAAAGATCGCGAAGATCGGCTGCAATATGTCTCGCCGTCCCGCGATATTTTTCTCAAAACATCAGCATATATAGCCGCAGTTCAGAAGCTCGGCTGTGCTCGACCTCTCGCAGAGTCAACAAACTTTTCTGCCACGGAAGAAGAAGAGAGAGAGGCACAAGAATTATATTTGTTTCAGACGCAAAGAGGGTACCGAATGAAGGAAGGCTTGTGCGAGGGAAGAATTGTGTTCGACTATGGTGATGACGGCCGTCCATATATCAGGTGAATTTCACATCGTACCATTCCGACAATTGATTGAGATTACTCTTTCTCAGCTGTGAACATTACAACGCGCAAACGAGCAAAGATCACTTGCACGATTACAGTGTAGGAACAGGTTCATATCACCTTGAGTATATTGACGCCGTCTTTTCCGGCGATGAACGGGAGATCAATCAGATCGAGGAGGCCGTGTTGGGTTTTGGTTACGGTCCGCTCGCTGACTGTTCCACTGTTTCAAATTGTTCACAGCAAAAGGCATATTGTCGTAAGCTCTCCGCGCAAGTTGAGCAATCCATTTTTAATGACCATCCTTTCCTCTAGCCTTCCCACATCGCGATGATTCGGCACACCTGGTCCAACCTTTGATGAAACGACTTCCGTGCGAGAGCAAATTTCGCGTATTTGAGCCCAAAGAAGAGTATCGGGAGAAATGCCCCTTTGTACTCATTGTCACCAGCGGCAGTCACCCTCACCCCGTGCCTCTACCAACCAAAACACCACCAAAAATCCGATCTAAATTGATGGAGATCCTTGGAACGCTTGCCGGAGATCTTCCCACGGAGATTTATTCGCCATCCAATTGTTCAGTCATTTCTGACCTGCAAACTCCCTCTCCTCATTTGTCCGACTCTGGCCGACTGGCATGTATCCCTGTCGAACCGTTCACACCTCAAAGCCTATATCAAACAGGCCATAGAAACGCATTGTCCGTTTGGGACTGGGTGGGCTGGTTAGTATTTTTTTTGGTCCGCATACAATCCGAGTTGGTTGAACTCTCGATTTCTACTCAACAGGCATTGTTAACCTGAAGGCTCAGCAAGACGAGAGAGTCTCTCCCAAAGATCGATACATTCGGCGCATCATTGCTATTCCTGTTAACACTTTACCTCGCCATGACGAAGACGAGGAAGAACAAGCAAAGGATCACATGGTTCGCATCATCCTTTGTATGTCTCCAGAAGCTAGTCGACGTCTGCTTTCAATTGGACGGTATCTTCAAAGTGATATTGCTTTCAGAAGGATAGTTAATTTCCTCGAGTTCGAACTCGCCTGCATGGATCGTGATGCGAATACAAGTAGGTCTCATCAACTACTGAGATTTCCATCTCATCGTCTCTACCAGGTTTAATTTTCTGTCGTGTCTATATAAACCGCCAATCAGCCGCCGCTCATCAACGTGTTTTCGAAGAGATCGAAGCCATCGTTAAAGAAGATACCGGAAAGTCTCTCAAATGGCGCCATCTTCATGCAACAAGCATAGATGATTCCGATGGCTATAGCGAAATGATCATTTCTTGGACCGCTGATCAGCACCGGGGACAGGCTCAAGGCAAATTCTGCCATGTAAAACTTTGTACACTCACTCCTCGTAGTTAGGGGTCTGACTTCGGCGACCTACATGTGTCTATTGATGCCTACCTTTGCCGACCCTTTGTCGATCCATGTGGACGATGGCTGTAGTCATATGGTCTGACTTCGGCGACCTACGCGTGGTCTACCCCATGTAGTCAGGCTGTGTCTACATCAATCGACCTCTGTGTACTTCGTTCTACTCATGTAATCTGACATCCACGACCCCCAGGAATTTGGATGTGGCCTTTAGCTGCCATTAAGCGGTGTTTTACTCCAACCTGTGCTCTCATGAGACGGAATATCTGCTCCGAATCTAATCTTAGATCCGAAGAATATATCAACATTAAGCCTTGCATTAAGCTCTTTACCTGACGACTTCCCATCAACCCTGCAAGTCGTGGACATCCGCTGAGCCATTACATTAAATTTTCCTCCTTCATGCACCAATTTCATTGAAATCTACCTGACACTACCTGTGTCTACAGCCATAGTCAGAGGTAGACCAATGTAGGCCAAGGTCGACCACCTATGACTACAGGTGTAGACACAAGATGTCCGACTACATTCTGACTACTCCTGTAGTCAGACCCTCTGACTACAGGGGGTCTCAACGCAGTGACTACTAACATTTCGTTTTTATAGGGCTTGGGCTTCACCTACAGAAGTTGGCCTCAGACATGCAAGCCAAGCAAGACCTCCATGAACCAGAGCGTAATATTCAAGACCTTCTCCCGTATGACCATCTTCGCCGTATTTTTCGCATCTGTCTCGTGCATGATTTCCGCAACATTAACAAGTGTGCTGTTTCGGAGACTGTCCGATGGCTCATGCGTAGTCTCGCGTGTATCGAGCACGATGATTGGGAGGGGACACTTTTGAGAATCCGAGACGAAGGCGGAAAGGCGGGGAATGGTGTGATTTCATCGCTGTTCAGGTCCGCCCAGTTACTGAAAGTTAACGCTGTAGACTGGGTGAATAACAAGGAGTCCTGCAAGTTTTTCTTCGCAGGAATTTGCTGGGAGCGCAGCTTTATTCCGCTCGATATATGGAATGCCGGCGATGCAAACTCAAATCTCATCGAGTCGGTCCATCGAGATGTTAACCGGGAAGGTGTGCATTGTACTTTACTTGGTGGCCTCAAGAAGGGCCAGCTCTTTGACGCTCTGAAAATGAAAACTGTTCTTGTGAGTCCTGTATCTTTCGGTTTATTCAGTCCCAGTACTTATGCACTATTTGGCACAGACCTACGAATCTTTCGGAATCACACCTTCATACAAAAGCGGCCACATATCCGAGAACGCATACCACAATCTGAAACGAAAATGTATGTTCGATATCTATGGTATTTCAATGTGCTCGCTCAATACTCATGACTGTTGTAGCCAATTCGCAGCACCGTGTTCTGGCCGGAGAAGATGAAAAGATTGAAAAGTACAACGGCAAGCTTCTTAAAAGCCTAGATAATCTTGTCAAGGCCGAACAAGATTTACGCACCAAAGAGAGTGAGTTAGCAGAAGAGAGCCGACCCGACAAAAGACAGAAGCTTGAGGGTCAGCTCGAGAAAAAACAGAGGGCAGAGGAGCGCGCCAGGAAAGCGTTTGAAAAGCAACGGGCAGAAAGGGACTCGCTCAAGAAAGGTTCCGGTAAGGTACTAGAGGTGATTGTAGGATAGTATTTCATTGCAAATTCAGATTGAAACTTCAAAGTTATTTTTTCGGTTGCCTAGTACATGTCTTCTCGCATACCCCGGGAAATGTCATCTCAATGCTGAGATCTGATTGGAAACTGAAATTTTGTCCACATAGTGTACTTAGGTCCGATATAATTTGTCTGTCAATTTTTTCCGTACCGGCAGTGAGTCCGGAACAAGCGCCCAATAAGGCGCCTGGCTATCAGACCTTGGGCTGATAACGCTGTGACGGAACGGGTGGTTTATAACGCATTTCATGTGATCTGTGACATGTCGTGGGACTCGTGGCATTTTTAGGGCACCTTTGCCCCGTTTTCGGCGCGTAAATAGTTTGTTGGTTGGGCCACAATCTACTATGTTCTACCGCAACGGAACTTTTGCCAATCTTGATTCTTCTATACAGTCCTACATAACTCTGCTGCTCTCCATCCGCAAAACACTACCAGCACTACTGGTAGATGGGAGACACAAGGGACAAGGAAGAATGATATCTTGAGAGCAAATAAGAAGCCAATGGCATTTGATTGAAGCGAGTCAGCCAAATCTACCTATGAGATTAAAACTACGACATGCAGTCAACGAAACAAGTTAAATTCGTATTCTTGGAGATTTGAAATCATATTATTGAGTCCCGAGCGGGCGGAAATTGAAAGCAATAGTTGAAATCTAAGGTGACAGAGTGAGCATAAGTCAAGGATTGAACGGGGAGAAGTCTACTGTCTACCCTTGAGCCAGGGAACTTGAACGAGCGTTCAAGTTTGATATCCGAAGGCTAGAAACTTTCAAAGATTTGAAATGTGTGTAGTACACACACCGTAGCGCAAAGTAAGGAGTCTCCCGACAGAGGGCCTTGTTACTTGCTTGTCACAGAACAGAGGGGTCCAACGAGATTGTCCCGGCATGGAAAAGTCAAGGTTTAGGTCTCCCCAACGCGATGCCGAACAAGGCCCGACAGCTTACTATGTCCGGCGCCATGGCGCCGCTGTCCAGCGCTCTTCCTTGATGCCATCACAGCTAGACCAATGCACCTATTACTCTTCATCATCATCATCATCATCATGATCGGAGATGTACCCTCAGACTACGAACTCGGTGCCGCCACCGGTCAGATACTTTCCGGGGACTCGGAGCAGCCTCTTGAGCCAGACCTCCACTCACAGAGTCTGTTAGGTCGTAGGTTGAGTGAACAGTGAGAGCTTTATACGTCAGTGCCGGGACCAGAGAAAGGGTGCAAATTGCTTGTATTTTTGCGGGTTTCGTTGACGTTGTTTGTGTAGAAGCATCCCTCGAGGATATATATAGAGCCTGGATAGAAGTTCCGCAGAGTTCTTACTTCTTCGCAGTCGCTTCCAATCGCGATGACCAGGGGCGGGAACAGATGGGCAAACTAGAGAGACAACGTTCCTGTTTAGCGTTCAAATGTACGAAGTTGGACGACCGCATTCGAAATCCTGAGGTGGCCGAACGAGAACGTGTTGAAACTGCTTCCCTGTCGGTCCGGGCCCGGACCATTGAGTGCTTCTCGAGTGATGCGTCGGATTCCGGTAAAAACCCGCAGCCGCACAACCCAATTTGAGAACAAGGTACGTCTCGCTATATCCGCAGGATTACTACTTCGAGAGGCTGCTGGCCAAGTGGGACCGTTGCTACATGGCACACCGCGTCGGCGTTGCGCGGATATTCGAAGCCGGTGCCTCATCGTCGGTGCTTCTGAAAAAGTAACTCGTCGCGTGGCGTCCGAGTCGGCTGTGCAGTGCAACAAGCGCGGAAGCAAGAACGACTAACCAGAGGAAAGGTTAAATCAGGTATTATTTTCTCACTCTACAGAGGAGCCAGGCAGTTCGATGTGTGCTCATCTGCATCTGCTCCGTGTCTCTCACATTACCGATTCACGCGCTGTCTGGCATGTGGCAGGTCTCGTTCAAGGTCGGCTTTGCCACGTAACATTTGCATTCGACATGGTTCCTGGCGATACTGGGGAGGAGCTTGGCGTGGACGCTGCGTTGAAACTGCACATGAGTGCGGTGGGAGACTCGACAAGCGTGACACTTACTGTGTTTGTCTCTGGAGAATCGAAGGCGCAATCGCAAGATGTCGGTTTTCAAGATGTTTCCGGTACGTTCCCCAAACATTCACAAGAGCTCCTCTGAGGCAGCGAACAGGACTACATATGAGCCAGGCGCTGCTCTGCCGGCCAACATCCAGTCCTCAAACTACTATGCCTTTGACGATACACCTAGCCGGGAACATTTGCTGGATTCTGGCGATAATTCGGTTCATAATCTATGCTTTGACCTCCGCGCAATACAAAGCATGAATATTGCCAACCAGTTATTCGATGGTGAATGTTTTCCGCCTCCTCCTACTCGCGTTGGTTGATGTTCCAACCAGCCTTTAACTGCGATTGCAACGCCGACATTTTGTTCGACACCGATATTTCTTGCCTCGGTCTTGCTGGTATGTAGGCTTAAGCTGGATGTCAGATTATCGCTCAAAACCGTATTAGGTCGGGAGGACTCCGTGATGGATATCGGCGTCATGTTCAGTGAATCTTTACTGCTCGATATATCAGAGCATGCGCACCCTCAAAACTGCCTTGATTACGAGGCAGATGCATCGGTGGACGACTCCACTCCGTCATCTTTTACGAATGAAGGAACTCCCGTGTCCTCATGCAGCTCACCTTCCCGCTCATCAACGCCTCAGAGATCATCCGGTTCACGCCGTGACCTTCGATGCCCCCACCCTACTTGCGATTTGTACTTTGCAACCTCATATAAGCTGGCAAAACACATGACAACATGCCCCGAAGTCCCCGAAGCAATTTTTGTGCACCATGGGCTGCGCACTGAAATTTTCTCGCAAGCACGACCAATTGAGGCACGAGGTGGAGCAACACGGGAGGCTATCTGAGTGGATGTGCCGGCCGTGTGCGCGCGTCTTCTCGTCGGCCAAAACTCTGCGGGGGCATTTGGGGGCATCTCGTGAACTGCAAGAACGGTGTTCTTCAGAGTTTCCAAAAGACAGTTGGTTTCGGTGTGATATGTATTACTCGTCTGGATCTCTGTGGCGATAGTTTTTCTTGGAATTCTGTATTCAGTTTCGATCCTTGCCGACTGGAAGAGCCTGAGTTCTTTGCCGTGTTCCCCGAAAACAGCCATGATAAGTGCAGGCAACTGTTTACCACTGGACTGCCTCCTCTGAACTCGATGGTGGTGGCTTTGTAGTTTGTCAAGGCTGTCACTTCCCGTATTCATCCAAGAGCACGGCTGCAATCAATTGTTGGATCTTGCTTTTGAGGCTGATCGGCGATCGCATTCTCGGAAATTCACCTTCTAACTTTCTCACGGTTCAAATGTGGCTGTGGTGTAAGATCAAATCAGATCAGACAGCGCCAGCTGCGTGGAAAACTGTCCCCTTCATCGTCCAAAGCCTTCATTGTCTTGAGATAAGCAAAGTGCTCATGATTCGGACTAGTAGTTGTCAAAGTCAATTGCTGTCCGACAACCTGTATGATATATTACTTGAGTCTCGCACAACGAATTGCCTCTTTATTCTGGAACTCAAATGCTGGTCCATCCATTCGATTTCATCGAGGAGGAAAAATTCGGACAGGAAGCGTCTGGGAGTCAATCACTAGTCACCCAGTTTTAGGGACGGCGAACTCGACCAACTAACCAGCGCAGCATGAAAAGGCCTGCCTTGAAGTTCAACGGTCACTAGTTCGTGTGTTCTATGTAGCCTATGTAGGTTATGATATCGTACATAGTAGACTGGCTGTTCCAATTCTGGGACCGCATCAGTATGGTTCACTTCCTTCCTTCCTTCCATGTGGCTTATTCGAGCAGATACTAGGCTCAGCTTGTGTCCCTTTCATATTCAATAATAATGTTATCGCACGTCTTTTGCCGCAAGACCGTCTACATCTGGCTGATTGGAGAGGTGGCCATACAAGTTGATGCTTCAATTCTTGGACCTTGATTATGAGTATTGCCTAAGTGAAAAGCCCACGCACATCTTTTTGAGCCGGGTACTCGTGGGAGGGGGGAAGATACCAACGGTGTTTTTAGGATACTGTAGATAAAGAGTTCGCTACCGGCGCCGGCGGCCCCATTTTGGGTACGGTATCTTCCATCCATAATATTCTTGACAATCTGGGAGGTGAAGTGAGATGACTTGAATAACTTGGAAGATGTTGAATGGGAAATATGGATGTGAACGGGTGGGTCACAACACTTATGAGGACGTGAAGTAAACAGGATGGTTTATCGATTTTGGAAGGTTCAAGATCTCCGGCATACCCTACGCCCTGCCCATCGACCCGGACGAAATAATTTCTTTCTCGCCTATGATACCGAGTGGGATCATTACATATGGCGCAGGGACAAAATTCCAAAGGAAAGAGCTTTTCATCACTATCCCGAACACAACAGTATGTGGATGTGGGGAGTTTGACGAATCAATGGGACATGAGAAAGAATGAGGTTGTCGTTGAATGCGGCATCCGTATGCAGTTTATCCTGGATTCTCATGGATGTTTTGTCACTCACAATACTCCAGTAGACTTGTGTAACTTGATGAATCGAATCAATCTCGGAGAACGCCGAGCTGCAACTTGAAGATTTTGTAAGGCTCGACCTTGTCCACGGGATTGAAAGATTTCAGATACTTGCACCACTGAAGAGCCGGGGATTGACGGCATTCATTTCGAGCGGAGTGATCCGAACGGCAACACTTTCAAAGTGTTTTTGCGCTCTGAAAGCTTCGCCTTCCCTTTAATTTTCCTTTCATCGTGGTCAGCTGGCTCGTATTGGAAATGCGGAGATGACTGAAGTTGTGTCCATCCTATATTGCTAGTTGTCGCCAAGTTGTCGCGGGTGTCGAACCCTGGTCGAACTTCTAGCAGAAGTCCCGAGTCGCACGCACGTTGGCTTGTGTTGCAGGCGAAAACACTATTGAGTCGGCCGGTTCTCCCATTCAATTCCAATGACCACAAGGCCGTGCTCAGCGGGCTGCAACTTTGTCGGGAGGAGATGGTGGAGGTGCTTCGCTCAAGGACTCAAGCTACGCTACATAAAAAAGTGCGGGAAGGGGCTATCTGGAAATCGACAGGAGTTTCAGATTTTACATCTAGAAGGCTTCTATAATTGAAAGTAGCTTCTTAAGCTTAATTAAGTTTTGATCGGAGTCTGCTATGGCAAGAACGTGCGTATAGAAATGTTTCATTAGCGAACGTAGGCCTCTAGCGAACGTAGGCCTCGGAACCGACTTTCATGACTGCGTTGACTCTTCGGGAAAAGGAAGCCCATCAGAGAAAAACTGACCATGATCATTTCACGGAGCTCGCCGTTGATAGAAGCCATCTGTCTTGCCATGATTTCGGTTCTACTGAATTGGAAGGTGACCGGATGTCTCGAAGAAATTATTGACCATCGGTATAAATAGCGTTCGAGAATTGTGCTCGCCCCACCAATCCTACTCCTTCCCATTCCTGTTCTGGACAATGCTCTCTACTAGCTTCACCGCTCTGATATTCGCCTCGATCACCGCCTTCGCCGTCGTCAAAGGCACTCCTCCCACCACGCACCAGCCTACCGAGGCCGCCGGCAACTCGACTGCGATCACGGCTAACCAAGTACGCACTTCGAGGAATCTCCCTGGCACCCGCCCCCTTACCTGTCATTCAGCGTTTGTCGGGTGTCCTGACTGCGTGCCGCGACCATGACTACGGGGGAGAGTGCAACACGGTGTCATTTGTAGAGAACGGCTGTCATGCATTGCCCAACGCCCAGAAGAACAATGTTGACTCGGTGCGCATTCCCACCGGATGGGCATGCACCTTCTACGAGTTAGTACACCGTCTCTTTCACGCTATCTTGATACTGATGGCGACTGCAGCGACAAGAACGGTTGCATTCCTAGCAAGTTTCGCCACACCACCATTCTCTCTCCGGGATCGCGCGACCTCAAAATGCAGAATTTCAACGACCGCGCCGATTATGTTCAGTGTGTTATCCTTTGTCGCTAGGCAAGCGTGAGTTCTGGTCCTACCCGTCAGTCCTTTGCGCTCAAATCCCTGTAGATCCTGCTGTTTTGAAGATCATAGTCGCTGTTGAGAGTTTTTACCGAAGTGTTTAAGATCTGTTTGTACTTTGACGTTGAGCAATAAAATTGGTGCCTTGAACTCGTTCGATTTTATGAGATCCTGGAATTTCACCGCGGCTGAACCCGTGCTAATTTTTGAGCATTCTCTTTGGCCTCATCAGTCACACGCCGTTCCAGCCTGTTCGCAAGGCAGGGCACCTGAAACTGTAGGTGAGAGTCATGAGACCCGGATAGGAGTTAAATCTTCTTGTACAAATTTCAAGTGCTCTAGACGGTCAGGTGGGTATTCCAAATATGTCCATGCCAATGAAGATTGTCGGGCGCCCGACCTCGCTAACATTTGACATTAGACATGGACCGGCACGGACTCATTTTTAGCGCGTTTCCGTTTGATCGCGGTGGGTGTACGACGGGTATATGACGGGTGGGAGAGATCTTCGTCGCATTCGGGGAAAAGATCGAACATCAAAATGGGAGCACGGCGGTACCGGATCTGAATTGGTGCTACGAGTGGCGGATCACAAATAACCATTGGCGAGGGCATGTATTTTCTCATAGAAAACAACGCGATCTGACTGGTGGTGGTGGTGCAACACGTTCGCAGACAAGTGCCAGTGTGAGGCCAAGGAAAGGGAATCCGGTGGGCCGCCCGGGAGTTGACGAAAGGGCAGTGAGTCGCGTTGACGGGCTGGGTGGGTTGAAATCAGATTACAGCAGAAATTTGAATGCTGGGCTCATTGTGGAGCTGCGAGAGCAATGAATCATTGTAACATACATAGCAATTTACCATCTGATCGCCACCACCCCGAGTTCTGCACTGGGAGGTAATCATCCAGGATGATCAAGGCGTGTATACATTACGGCTACTCACGAGTAACTTCGCGCTCTTTATCTGATTTCATCTGCAAGCACAGCCACATTCGAACCGTGCGAAAGGCAAAGCGTCGGATCCTATGCGGTGGTCCGGTGGGGCCTGACCCGCCCGTCCCATGGATCAGACGCTCACGTGAAAGCTGGATGCACCAGAGACCAGAATGTCAAGAATGAGGAGTGTCATGAAACATGTCGGCTACGGACCGGGAAGACTAACCAGAATTTGATCAGGCACAAAATCGAGAACCGGTTGGACTATTTATTCTCAGCTCTGGATGCAGATGGCTTAATGCACATCCATCGGGATTCGGCAATGACAGCCGACGAAGATGGAGCATGACAATTGCCTTCTACATTAATGTAAAGGGCAAAGTCAAGCACCGGATGTTTTGAGGTTGGAGGAGTTTACAAGTTAGAATGCATTACGATGCCCGAAATTCTCAAGCTGGGAACATCCGTAATATCAGGGACCGGCACTACAGAATTCCGAGAGAAACTATTGCTACAGAGATCTAGACAAACAATATATATCACACCCAAACCAGACCTCCTTTAAAAACTCTCCCCAACTCTCTTCTTACACTTCGCGAGGTGTACTCGCTCCGCCGACGAGAAGAAGTGCGCACACGGCCTGCACACCCACTCACATACCCTCCCATGCTGCGCCACCTCATGCCTCAATCGGTCATGCTTGCGGGAAAATTCCAGTGCGCAGCCCATGGTGCACGGAAATTGTTTCGGGGACTTTGGCGCGTGTGTTGTCGTGTGTTTTGCGAGCTTGTATGAGGTTGCAAAGTACAAATCGCAAGTAGGGTGGGGGCATCGAAGGTCACGGCGTGAACCGGATGATCTCTGAGGCGTTGACGAGCGGGACGGTGAGCTGCGTGAGGAGACGGGGGTGCCTGCATTTGCAGGAGATGTCGGAGTGGAGTCGTCCGCTGAAGAATCTGCGTCGGAAGGAAGGTAGTTTCGAGGGTGCTCAAACTGCGATATATCGAGCAGTGAGGAAGATCCGCTGAACATGGCCTCGATATCTAGAGTTATGTACTGCTCAATATCCATCACGGATCCCTCCCAACCTGGTATAGTTTGAGCGATAATTGACATGCACAGCTCAAGCCTACGTACCAACAAGTCCGAGGCAAGGAAAATCGGTCTCGAGCACGCTGTGGGCATTGGCGTGAGAATTAAAGCCTGGTTGGGACATCAACCACTGTGAGGGGGAGGCGGCGGGATACAATCACCATCGAATGATTGATCGGCGATATTGAGGTTCTCTATCGCGTGGAGGCCAAAGCCAAGGTCGGGAATCGATGGGTCGCCAGAATTGAGCAAAAGACCCAGACCATGTTCATGTTCTGGATCGTTGAGGGTGCAATCATGTGATGACTGGACATCTGCAGGCGGGGATAATGACTCTTGGCTCGTATGTGCCAGTGCTGTTCAAGACTGCGTCAGAGGAGCTCTTGTGAAAGTATGATTCAACGTACTGTGCATATTCCCGACGGCTTCCTCTGGAAACTGAGCCTTCAGTTCTCCAGAGACGGACAACGTAAGTGTTACTCCTGTCGAGTCTCCCACAGCACTCATGTGCAGTTTTAACGTGGCGTCCACACCAAACATCTCTCCAGAATCGCCAGAAACCATATTGAACGCAAATGTTCCGTTGGCAAAGCCGAACTTGAAAGAGACCTGCATGCCAGACAGCGTGTGGATAGGTAATGTGAGAGACATGGGGACGAATGCGAATGAGCCCAAACTGTCTTATTCGTTTTAAGAGCAACAGAATAATCCTACTAGTAGTTTATCGTTTCATCCTTTGGTTAAGCGTTCTTGTTGCACAGCCGACGCCACACGACGACTTACTTTTTCAGAAGCGCCGAGAATGAAGCACCGACTTCGAATATCCGCGCAAAGCCGACGCGGTGTGCCATGCAGCAACGGTCCCCCTCGGCCAGCAGCCTCTCGAAGTAAGGGATGTGAGAGACATGGGGTGGAACACGAATCAGCAGCGGCGGAACTGCCTCGCTCCTTTACAAAGCGGCAGGATCATATCTGATTGTTGGTCAAGTATTTTCACCGCCACGCAGACGCCACGCGAGCATCTTACTTCTCATAAGAACCGATAATGAAGTACCAGCTTCACATTTCCATGTGAAATGAACCCGCACGAGCAACGGTCTGAAAAAGTCCCCACCCGGCCAGCATCTTGAAATCCGTGCTCCTATAACGAGATAGCCATTATTCTCAAGTTGGTGATGCTGGAGCCCAAACTGCGAAGTCTACCGAAATCCGACCGTTCGCTCAAGAAGCATCTCACAGTCAGGGAGCCCGGGAGGCATTTTCGATTCTCGTTCGGATATCTCGGGGTTATGCCTTTTAAGCATGTAACGAGGTGTCCTATGGCACCGCGTACTTTGATGATTATGGTTATGGGATTTGAAGTTTTCTGAAATTGATGTGTTAAGTCGGACGACCCGCTGACAGGCGTGCGGGGCAGAGCGGGCCATCTCCAATGTCACTTCAGTCAGAAACGAACTGTATACAATTGTATATTGGAGCTAAGTAGGAGCTTGCGGGTTGTCATGGCCGTCGTCGCGCGCATCATCCAACACGCTGCCTGCTGATGATGCACTGATAGGCGTAAGGTAGGTAGGGCTGGGTACGGAGGGGAAGGAGGTGATCAAATAAGGTAGACTATGATACAAGAAGAGAAGATTGCACAGAGTGAATCTGGCGAGGAGATCAAAAATTGGGAGAGTTAACGGTTTGTCAAGAAATTGACGCTGCCATCGAGCAAGAAGCTCAATGGCCCGATCCAGAAGAGGAGCAAGAAGCTCGAATATTCCGGCTCTGGATCGCGAGGTCAATTTCGTACACAAGGCACCTCCTGGGTCTTCGGGAGATGAAGATGAAGCCCAAGAAATACCAAACCGGAGCAACGCTCCCAAGAGCAAAGCTCGCTTGAAGGGCAAATCAAAGAGACGACCGAAATACCCCAAAAAAGAGTGGTGCAACGGCAAAGTAGAGATAAATACATTGAAAAGAGAATCCCTGCCCTAGCGACTGGTTTCATGAGAAACCAGCCAGGCCGAACAAAAACGAGAAGCTGGAGATTATAGCACCAATTGATATGCAATATGCGGACCAAAAGGTACTCGGCAGAATTATACCCGCTGAACCGCGTCGGTATATGAGTGCCCGCTAACCGCGTCGGCACAAAATAAAAAATAAACATGCCCGCTAAGCCGCGTCGGCATAGGTGTGTCCGCTAACCGCGTCGGCACAAAATACAAATAAATATGCCCGCTAAGCCGCGTCGGCATGGGCGTGCCCGCTGAACCGCGTCGGCAGCCAGAAAAATAATGCCCGAAAACCGTCGGCATAAAATTGGAAATAGATGACCATATCCGCTAGACCGCGTCGGTATGGGTGTGCCCGCAAACGCGTCGGCACCAGAACGAATTATAAGATATACCCACTAGACCACGTCGGTATGAGAAGATGATATACCTGCTAAACCGCGTCGGTATATGTGTCCGCGAACGCGTCGACACCAGAAACAGATGAAATTGAACCAATCTGCTTCGAGAAGAAATCTCTCGAGCAAACTGCGCCAGACAATCTCGCAGCCTCAAGGAATTTGATACATCGATGATGTATCCAGCACATTGTGTGTGGAAAGGATTGGGACATACTGAACAACCTCTTGGTAAAGGAGGTTTAACACACTACGAGCGTGTCCAGCCATAGAATCGGAAACCAAGAATAATAAATTGAATAATAAATTGATAATAAATTGAATAAATTTTAAGACTCAACAAGTGGCATGCTTCCAAGTGGAAGTGAAAGCTTAAAACAACAGATCCTCCAAGTTCCACCCTTGCCTCTAGATCACCACAGCAAAGCGAGCACAAGAAAGCGAGAGATCCAGATGTTGTCGATGACAAAGCTCGAGATTCCATTGGACCACCGGGTCCATGAAGGTATCCAAACATCAAAGAAATGAATACTGAGGCAGTAGAATCAACATTCCAGCAGAAAAACTGTGCGAGGGCCAGCGAGAGGCGAGAGCGGCCACAACGACATGGACGTCGTGAGCACAGGAAAAGATGTGACTTGTGACCCGGGTCACAAGTCATGACATGTCCTCCTGGAAACCGTCTACCTTATCTTACGCTAACACTAGCCGGAGCAAGCTCTCGTAGCTCTAGCTAGCAGGGAGGAGAGGGAAGTGATGAAGCGTGGGAGCGGGAGATGATGGCATCACCGACTCCCTTCTGCGAGTCGACTCTGCCCGCTGCGGGTCTCCCTCCCGCCAGCGGCCAGCACACATCCGCCGTGTATCCGTGCCGTGTTTGTGTTGTGTTTACATCAGTAAAACTGCACTTTTGGCTTGGACATCTTTCGTCTTTGAGAAACATCTTTGGGAATCCTTTGTCTTTCGAACAGGTCTTGGTCTTGGACTCTTGGTGCGCAGGTCTGGTGGCTTTGGTAAAATATCTTTCGACGTCTTGTGCTTGGCCTAAAGCACTACTTCTTATTGGACATATGGCTGACCTGTAGTGGCCGTCTTTTATTAAATATCTGTGCAGTTGACGCGCGTGTTCGATCCAGGCGTAGTGTTTTTACATTTCGCACAGGGAATTTTTGTTACGTGTCACAACGAGCTGCAGGATGGATCCGTCACAAAGATGTGACACTCACTCATTCTTCCCATTTTTCCTTTGAGAATAGAAGGATATTCTCCAACAAGGGCACCAGTACAAGCAGGCTCCCCTGACAGTTGCAATGGCTATTTTTTCTTGCGAAATAAATGAATCACGCGTCCTCAAAATTCGACTCAAGTCCAAAAAAGGAAATAAATAAAATGCAATTTCATGTGAGTGGTGGTCGGCATATTTGTTAATGTAAAAAGCTCTAAGGCGGTCAAGAGATGAAGAGTAACTGAAGTTAATGGGAAGGAATTCATCCAAAAATTGGGATCAAATGTGCCCCACGGAGAATTGAATCAATATGAATAATGTCCAAAACGCGCCGTCCCGTGTCATCGAGATCAGGCTCCACCATCCACATGCCAACGTCGGGACACGGCTCTTCACCGTAAGACGAGAACCAGGTGACCAAAGCACATGGATAATCAAGTCCATCGTGCTTGAAAGACATGAAGAGGAGTACTCACGCTGCGAGAAGTCCTCGGAAACCAGGTTTCTCTGTGTCCTGCTCGACGTAGACGCAGTCGTATCGAGCAGGCCCGCCACGCCAGGAGCGCTGCGGCTGTTCCAGCCGCATAGCGGCTTGTCCTTGTTTGTCGTAGTCATTAGCACGTGATCCATTCCTGGTTTTCCCGAGACCGCCTACGCACGAGTGCTGCGAGCCTCTGTAGCGTCTCCAGCGCACTGCTCGAATACGCTCATGGAGCAGCCCCCCAATACCAGATTGGTCGCTCGGGGCATAAAAAGTCGCCACAGCCGAAGGAAAGACCTTGACACTCCGAGGAGCGTCAGGGCAATCATCCAAGGTGATCTCCGCCAGGGGAGTATCTAGCTCAGGGTGGTCCTGAGCATAGAGGAATCGGCACAGGAGGCTCGGCAGGGAAGGCAAGCCGAGCTGGTGCGCAAGCATGTGCGGATTGCGAGGATAATTTCTCACTGTTGTACAATTTATTAGTAGCGCGCCAGGTATAGAGACCATATAAGCTTACGGGGAGTTCTAGCCAGCTTGACCTCCCGAGAATGTCCCGGCGGTCGGTTGGGCCGATGTCATCATCGTCCTCCTCTTCTGCGATAGGGGGGAGAGGAAGAGAAGCTGGGCGAGCGGCAGGGCCGGACAGAATCCCCCGCTCGGTGAAATTGACACGCGCAGCAGCGAGTTTGTCGAGGCGGTCATTGATGGTCAACATCTGACCGAGGGCTTGGTAGCGACTAGAGCGCCGCCAAGGCTCCTTAACAGCTTTAATGTGCTTCGACTCGGTAATCGAGGAGCACAAGCCATTCGGAGCGCCGAATTCTTGAATGAGGTACCGATAGTGGGTGAGTGAGTGTTGACGGGGAAGACAAAATCCATTCGGACAGACTCCACTCTCCACAAAGATCTGGCGCTCTTCATGGTATCACAGCCCTGGCGCACGGCAACTCGGACCCGGACAGTGACGACTTCGAGCCTCAACATGCTTCCGGCTCAGACGACGAAGACAGCGATGACGAGTCTGAGCCCGCACCGAAGCAGCGCAAAAAGATCACCAAGTCGGGCCGCAAGGACGTTGAAGCTGCCCGACACACCAAGGATTTGTCGGGTACACCAGCAAACACCAACAAGAACCAGAATGGCAAGCGCGAGAAGTCAAGCAAGGATACGTGAGTCCCATTTATTTGAGAGGGAAATTACCGACAACAATTCAATGACAGGAACGCTGCGCCCAAGAAAAAGAAGACCAAGATCTCCAAACCTGCCGGTCTTACGGCGCCCAAACCCGCAAAACCTCGCACAGCGGCATCCAGTACATCGAGCAACGCTGCCGGTCCGGTGGACGATGATGACACGCCAATGTCCAAGTATGGTGGGCCTGCGTTGGACGACGATGTCGACGAGCAGCTGGAGCGTCCTCAGCAGACTGGGAAGAAGAAGAGAGGGAAGCCTCAAGGCGTCAGTCAATCCATCTCCTTTTGGAATCACTTACGCACACATTTTCTCTTCTTCCCAGACCATCATCAAGATTACAGCTGTCCCGCCCAAGCCTCTCACCCGCAAAGAGCAGCGTGGCAACGCGCTCAAGTGGAATCTGTCCCATCTCCCCCGCGGCACGGCTTCGGAATTCACAAACCATGTCCAGCCACTTGCGCGCGAACTTCTCGGTACGATGGGCCCGTGGGAGTCGCTGACAGTGGCTCATATACAGGACATCCTCAACCGTGTGTTCAAGCGAGGAAAGTACGCTGAGCGCAGCGAGGACGGAGAGGAGAAGCCTGAGGATGCAGAGGAGGCAGAGAAGTTCACCGTCACTGAGGATGGTGTCTGGTTTGGATTGGTACGTCAGCATGCTCATATTCTTCAGCTCGCTGTCACTGATGCGCGATTCGAGGTGACTTATCGCTCATCCGACTGGCGTGCCGGATTCCCTGCCCAAGCAAAGAAGGGTATGGAACTCCTCATCGCCACTGCTCAAGATGAGAAGAAAAACAAAAAGGCCGACACGCAGGTCAAATCAGGTAAGACTTTCCCCCGTCGTGACAACAGCTGACATTTCTAATTCCCAGACCCTGCGGTCAACGCAGATGAGCCCGCGGTCGACGCAGACGAGTCTGAAGATGCCCCCACCAAACCCCATTCACATCCATTTGACTTCACGACCGCTGAGGGACGCGCTGATTTCTCAGATTGGGGACTTCAAGTCGATGATATCACCGGGTCGTCAGCATTCCACTGGAAGCGCTACGGGCCCTATGACAAACAGGTACGTCAGCACGTCGCCCCCGTTGAGATATAGCTCTGATTTCGCCAGGGCTTCATGATGTTGTTTCTTGTTGCGTATGCATTTGCACATCATCTGAATGAAATGGACGCCATCCCGGATGAATACAAACGAAATACGAATCCATCCTATGGCGCGCTGCTCCTGGCGGCGCAAGCGGTGCATCATACATTCATATTAGTGCTCGTTCTGACAAGCTCATCCTAGGTCGAGCGTAACCTAGGGTTTTGGCGTACTGGCGAGTATGTCGTCCCTGCAGGATTACCTGGCCAGTTCTCCTTCGACAACTGGGGGACATCAAAGTACGCGAGTCGAAAACCGTAGTCAGACTCACCCGCCGCGCAACAAAATTCCTCCCGATTCTGCGGAAGTGGGACCAGGACAAATGGGATGCCCTTCACGACAAGGCAGCGGGCTGGAAGGAAAAGAAGCGGGGAGGATTCAAGGCAAGCTCGAGCTGCGCGTCATCGGATGCGGAAGAAATCGAGATTGTGGAGGATGAGCCAGAGCTGGATTTTGTTTCCGATTAGTACCGTACACCGGGATTGTATTCGATTTCACTTGTCCCGTTATGGAAATTGTATACCCTATTTCGGAAATGCTCTGGGAATTGAGTCGAGCTTTGCATATCTTACAACGGATCTTTCATCAAATGTGTACTATCTTCCATTAAGTATTTAGTATCTTTCAAAAGACTATATATGTCTTTGGCTGCTTGGAAAGACAAGTGCATCTTTGTAAGACTTTTGACCCTTTTGGTGAAAGACACACGTCTTTGGTAAAAATCTGTCTTTGGCGTCTTTGACATCTTGTCCAAGATGCCAAAGATGCCAAAGCCAGAAGTGTAGTTTTACTGATGTAGTCAGTGCTGGACTCGGACCAAGTCGCACCTCGTTCCCGTCGAATCCCGCCGTGTCTCCCCACTTGATCCTGTGCCCACGCGCAGTATGTCGCGCACACCCCCTCGTCACATCTTGCCATCGCCTCCCTCCATCCGCGACGTCGCCCTCAACCTAGGACTGCACCCTCAACTTTGACAGCCCGCAGACCGTCGCGCCCTTCACACCTTCCGCGCGCAACCCACTCGCTCCCATGCCACATGCCGCCGAATCCGTCCGTCCTGCATGCGTCGTGAGTGTGCGCCTCGCGAGCAAATGCGACCCCACGCCCCCATTCGGCTCCACTCCCCAAATGTCTTACTGCTGCCTCACGCCTGCTGCGAGAAAACAAGAGAGAGAAATCAGTCCCGTCCGCGTGCCGATACTGGGGGCCACTCATTTAACCCATGCACCCCGCCGTGCCCCACCGCACTTCCCCGACCCGACCCATCACGAGAACGTTACTACTTTTTTGCGAAACGGCTGTAAGCGCAGGAACACCATCAATACTCGTCAACGCGTTCTATGCGCACCTCAACGTGTTCTCTGCGAGTCCACCGCCTGTCTGTACGGCAGTACGGCAGTACGCCAGCAAGCGGAGCGCTCGATGCTACTCCGAAACGACGGCACGGATTGAATGAATGACTCACCATCCCTACCTCTTTCCCTCTCCCCGTGCTCGGGAATATCTTTTCCCAGTTTCCTGTCTTTTCCCAGCTAGCTCTCCCTCCGTCACAGTACTCGGAACCACCACCACCACCAAGTGCCCCGTTGCCGTCACTGTTCTCGTCCGTGCCCCTCCCCTCTCGCTTCCCTTGTGAATGAGGCGTTGTGTACCCTCGCTATGTCCCGAATACAACAAATGCAATCCAATTCAATCGCGCGAGCGCTGGAGTCGAGTCAGAGTTGAGTCGGAGTCGGAGTTGGAGGAGCGACGAAGCGAATGATGAGATGAGAGAGAGAGTTGAATGAGGAGATGAAATGAATCGCGATAGACAGAACGGGCTTGGCGTAACGGCAACGGACAACAGCAACGCATACGCGTCGGCGCTGGGAGTTGGCTTTGGCTTTGCCGCCTGTACATGGGCAGAAGCGACGCGTGCAGGGCGAGAGTGGGGTTGGATTGGGTTGGGTTGGTCTGGGGGGTTCGCGGCAAGCGTCGAGCGTTAACGGTTGAGCGGCAGGCGTCCAGCGTCCAGCGGATAGATAAGAGGCAAGAGAGCAGAGTGTCAAGGACTGGAAATCCTCGGGGCCGAAGGACTCCGCGAAGTCCCAAAATGGACAAGTACCAAGACAAGTCAGGACTCCGGGTCCGCTGAAGGTCCGAATTTCCTATCAACAAGCGAATGCGAGTGAGTGAGGTGGAATGGGACTTCACAAAGTAAGACTTCGTGAATGAACATTAAGTCCCATCCAATCGGACTCCGGTCCGGAACCGAGGGTGTGTCGGAGTGGGCTTGGCTTCAGCTCGTGCGCTGTGCCTTTCACTACGCCCAGTGCCCAATTTCAGAATAAGACAGAAACTAGACGGAATCCGAAGGACAGACGGAATTCCTGAGGACGAGAGAATAGGGAAAGTCTTAGTTGATTTTCAAGCTGAGCTACTACTACGAACATGATCCCTTTTTATAAGTAAGTAGAATATAAACGGGGATATCGGAAAAGACGGAGGTCCGATGCCTCCGTGATGAAGATGAGTGATTGTGAGTAAGAAGTGGCACGGAGATTTCGGAGGACCGATTTACCCATGATGGAAATGAATCAGAGCATAGCATAAGGCATAGGTATAATCCGAAGGCAGTACAAACCAAAAGGAGAACAAGAAGTTGGAATGGGACGGGGCCAGAGGAATCCGTGTGTGGCAAAAGGGTAAAGTGAATATGGAACAGAACGGAGCCGTGGGAATTCCGTGTGTGGCTGTGTATCTGCGGAGCCGATCCGCTCCGATGGCACGGTCCGTGACACAGAGACGGTTCCGAGCGCGGGATACCAGTACCAGTCCCCCGTTAATCCGATCTGATTCCATTCCGTTCGCGGAGGCGGCATCTGGATTTATCGTTTTAAATTATCATCTGATGTTGCAGCCTGCCAGTGGGCCGCCCTGGGCACCTCCACGCCCGACTGACTCGCACAGCCAACGCTAACGCCAACACCAACCTCGACTAGACTAATCTTACAATTACGAGCAGCTGCAGGACCGATATCGGGTTCGTGTACGTGCGTTACTAGTGCATGCTCAACAAGCCTACATGCATTGCTGCAATATTACTTCCTGCGTGCTCAAGCCAAGGTGCGATGCGATGCCGCGGGCCCCGGCGTCTCGAATCTGCGTCTCGAGTCCGCGTCGGCGTCTGCGGCGTGCGCACCCACCGGAAACCCAACACCCAACACCCAACACCCAACAACGATTCGGACGGCTCGGACAACTCAAACAACTCTGATGATTCGGATCTAGAGGGTTTGCGAGGAAGACGGAAGATGGAAGACGGAAGATGGAGGATGGAAGATGGAAGATGGAGGATGGTAGGTAGGTAGGTAGTATTACACGGCCGGTCCCGCTTAGGAACGCCGGGGCCCAGGGATTATCGAATATGGAATCGGATGGAAGATGAAGGATGGAAGACGAGAGGCGGTGAAGTTTTTTTGGGGTGAGTTTTTCGTTCTTGATTTTCGTTTTTTTGGGGCGGAGTCCTTCTTTTGGCTTGAGTCTGGAGTCTGGATTCCTGCGCCGGGGGCTAGGCTAATTTAAATTGGAACCGGAGATTGGAGATTGGAGGTGGTTTAAATTGGACTAGCATGTACCCGTGCTCCGCACGGATGACGAACGTCAGAGATGTCCGAAAAGTATTGATGATCACATAGCAGGAAAAAGAACAAAAAATGTACAATGTAAGTTGTCCTTCAGCTTGAACTCGGGGTGGGTTTCTGCGTAACATTTTTTCCATTCTCCGGCGGAAAATTGTTCAAGTTGTCTCGTCTGAATCACACAGAATTATTCAGGATAATTATTGATGAATGACCGTGTTATGGGGTATGAAGCATGTGGACCAAACAGTCAACTCATAGTCAATGTGGTCAAGCAATCAAGCATTCTGACCGCGGGCCACTACTAGGTCGAGCGGCACCACTATTGTCGCCCTCCCTGGTGCCCTTCAGGCTGCTGGCCGCCGATTTTTGTTGTGACTTCAGCAGGGCACTGGTGTAGCTGACAGAAGGATAACTCACTGCCCGGATGCATGTGTCCATGCTCACCCTCATAGATATTGATTGGATTTGTTCTGGTCAAGTCTCGTTCAGTAGTTGATATACCCGAAAGTGGTTCCCAGAAGTGGCACAACGGCAGGGGCGCGCAGAGAGAAGTCCGCCACTGTCACGGGCCGTGCCATCGGACCTCTCGGATCCGAACATCTCCGACGAACAGCCACACACGGACTTCCCCGGCCCCGGTCCACTCCGACTTCTTGTTCTCCTTTTGGTTTGTACTGCCTTCGGTTTATACCTATGCCTTATGCTATGCTTTGACACGCTTCTATCACGGACACGTCGGACCTCCGACTTCTCCGACGTACATCTGACTGATACTTACTCATACATCACGGAGGACTCGGTCCTCCGTCTAATCCGACTTCTCCATATGTCTTTATACTTTCCTATAAATAGCTCTCATGTCGGTAGTTAGACTTCAGTTTGAATATCGACTTAGACTTGCCTTACTCTCATTCTCTTGCGGACTCCGTTCATCTCCGCATTTTGTCTTCGACTCTATCCTGAAATTTGGGCACTGGGCGTAGAGAAGGGCGCAGCGCACGAGCTGAAGCCATAGCCCTCTACCTTTTCCCTTTCACCGAGTACGGCTCCCGCGCGGGCCCGTTGTCACCGGCCCCGCTTTACTCCGCCGACTTTCCTTATCGGTCCGCCGGGAACGGTTCTTGACAGTATATTCAAACTCCCTCTTCTTACGCCCTTTGTTTATGAATCCTCTTTCACCTGAGGAACAGATCAGACTACGAAACGAACGGGCTCTTGATCGTCTTGCACGCTACCATAACATCACTCCTCCGGCGGTCGTCCAACTTAATCGACATCTCGATCAGCAGGTCCGATCACGACTGCTTAATCGCCAGGACTACAGCGCGGCCCTCCGGGATACCGCGAGCACTGAAATTCAATCGGCTTACCGCGTTCGCCAAAGCGCACACATTTCTGGTACTATGGCTACTACCACTATTCCCGTCCGTACCCGCACTCAGCAGGACGCGGACCCTCTCGACTCCGTCTCCCAAACCGGCCGGCGCCGCTTTCGCCAGGGCAGTCTAATCGACGTCCCTGAACAAGTTACTGATGATGAAGAAGCGGAGCCGGAACAGTCTCCGCGTCTCCCAACTCGACGACGTCAGGACACCAATCCCTTTATAGGGAGCGATGGTGTACCCATTTCTAATCCCGGAGCCGGCGGATCTGGAGGCAATACTGGTGGTCATGGTGGAAACGGTGGGAATGGCGGAAACGGTGGGAATGGCGGAAACGGAGGTGGTGGCGGAGGTGGCGGAGGCGGTGGAGGCGGTGGAGGCGGTGGAGGCGGCGGAGATGGCGGGTTTCCGAGCATGGACACCCCCGAGGATTTCTTCGCTGCTATGTCCCGCATCATTGGTCAAGGTTTTGGGGAAGTGTACAGCCGACAGCAGAGCGCTTCCTCTCGGGACAAGACACGGGCCCGCGTCCGTGATCCCGAAACCTTCGATGGCAAGGACCCGGATAAACTCCGAACTTTCCTTTTCCAGGGCATCCTAAACTTCAAGGATCGCCCTTCGGCATTCGTCCACGATCACCAGAAGGTCAACTACATGATCTCCTACCTTACCGGCGATGCCCTCGGATGGTTTGAACCTGCCATCGTCAATCCGGACCCCGCCAATACTCCGCTTTGGCTCGACGACTACGACGCCTTCGTTGCGGAGCTCCAGCTCAACTTCGGCACCTACGATCCCCGTCAGGAGGCCGAGAACGAGATTGTTGCTCTTCGTATGGGCGATAAACAACGCATCCAGAAATACCTCGTCCGGTTCAACAAGCTTTCATTGCTTACCGGCTGGAATGCGCCGGCTCTCCGCAAGGTCTTCTACGACGGACTTCCCGAACGGATCCAGATCAAACTCCGCGATCTTCCGGGCGGCAAACCTACTGCACTCGACGTCCTCAAAGTTTCTGCTCAGTCTATCGATGCCTCCCATTGGGAATGGCAGCGCGAGCAGGAACTCCGTCGGGGCCGCTCATCGGGTTCTTCGGCTCCGTCTACCTCTAAATCTTCATCGGCATCTGACAACAAATCGACCACGCCCACTAACAATTCTTCTACTACGGCTCAGTCCGGTGATTCCAAGAAGAAGAAGAAGAAGGGCGGCGGGGGGAACGGAGGGAACTCCGGCGGATCCCCCGCTCAAACTTCGACTTCGGCTCCTTCGGAGAAACCGTATGCCAATGTTCTTGGGTCGGATGGTAAACTATTGCCTGCTGAGAAGGCCCGCCGGATCGCCGAACACCTCTGTCTGCTCTGTGGGCAGAAGGGTCACCGCAGCAATGATTGCCCTAAGAGGCGGTCGTCTGCTCGCGCCGCTGCGACTACCCCAACGGCGTCCGCACCGGCTCCGACTACGGCTGCTGCGACTACCGCTACACAGTCGGGAAACTAAGTAGCGACTCTCGGAACCCCGCACGACCCGAGGGTCGTGAAAACAGTCCCGATCGTGCGGTAACGTCCTTCTTACGTCTTAATGCTGCTGCTCTCTCTGACCCGAAATCTTTATGCCCTTCTTTACGATCTCCTCAAATCTCCGCGGCTTTCCGAGCCCTTATAGACTCCGGATCGTCCGACTGTTTCATTGATCCTGTCCTCTGTACCACCAATAATCTGATTCGTATACCCATTCCTCCGCTCGGACTCCGTCTATTCGACGGCTCGCCGGGAACCGCAATCTCCGAGAAAGTCCTCATCGACGTTTCTTTCCCTTCTGGTGACTCGACTCCGGTTGAACTCTACGTCACACCTCTGGATTCTGCTTGCTCTGTCGTGCTTGGATACAATTGGCTGACCCGCTACAATCCGTTGATTGACTGGGCATCTGGCCAAATCTTTTTCCGCTCCCCTGGCTCTGCTATTCCAGCTCCGGCTCCGGCCGGACCTCTTCCGTCGGCCTCCGCCGACTCCGTACCTCCTTCTGTGGAGCCTTCTGATGCTTCTCCGGTCGACGCTTCTCCCCCGTCGATCTCCTTCATAGGAGCAGCTGCGTTTGCCAGCGCACTTCGCGCTAAAGGCAGCCAGTTATACCGCCTAGGCCTCTCTGAGGTCCTAGGGAGATCCTCCGACGCTTCCTCCGCTCCGGATTTATCCGGACTTCCGTCCGAGTATCACGAATTCGCTGACGTCTTTTCGGCCTCTGAGTCAGAGAAGTTAGCACCCCATCGGCCATACGATCTCAAGATCGAACTTGAGGACGGGCAGTCACCTCCGCCCGGCCCCATATACTCTCTCTCGCAGCTTGAGTTGGCGGCTCTCCGAGAATTCCTCGATAAAAATCTCAACAATGGCTTTATTCGACAGTCCTCTTCTCCGCACGGCGCTCCGATCCTCTTCGTCAAAAAGAAATCGGGCGAACTACGGCTTTGTGTGGATTTCCGTGCGTTGAATCGCATTTCCCGCAAAGATCGTTATCCACTTCCTCTCATATCCGACCTCCTTGACGCCGGTCGGAGTGCTAAGGTCTTCACCAAAATCGACCTGAAACACGCATATCACCTTGTGCGGATCGCCGCCGGTGATGAGTGGAAAACGACATTCCGGACCCGCTACGGCTCCTTTGAGTGGCTTGTCATGCCTGAGGGCCTCACCAACGCCCCCGCTGCTTTCCAACGGTTCATGAACGACCTTTTCTCGGACCTCCTCGACGTTACTGTCGTTGTATACCTGGACGATATCCTCATCTATTCGGAAAACCCGGAGGACCACAAGGCCCATGTTAAGGAGGTGCTTCGGCGCCTTCGGAAGGCCGGTCTTTACGCTTCACTCAAAAAGTGTGCTTTCAGCGTCGAGACTGTGGAATTCCTGGGCTACATTCTCTCTCCGAACGGTCTTTCTATGGACGAGTCCAAGGTCAAGGTTATACGGGATTGGCCGGAGCCGCGCAAAGTCAAGGACGTCCAGTCTTTCCTTGGCTTCGCGAACTTCTATCGGCGATTTATTGACCGCTATTCGGATATCGTGGTCCCGCTTACGCGGTTGACGCGGAAGTCCGAAAAGTGGGTCTGGTCTGCCGACTGCCAGAAAGCGTTTGATACGCTTAAGCTGGCCTTTACTTCTGCGCCTATTCTCACCCATTGGGTTCCAGGCGCCCAGTTAACTCTTGAGTCGGATGCTTCGGACTACGCTATCTCCGCCATTCTCTCGATTACCTCGGAGACCGACGGAGAAATCCGCCCTATCGCTTTCCACGCTCGGACCCTCACGGCGGCCGAGCTCAACTACGACGTACACGACAAGGAACTACTTGCCATTTTCGAGGCTTTCCGCGTCTGGCGCCGCTATCTGGAAGGTGCGGTCCCGCCTGTTGACGTTGTAACCGACCACAAGAACCTGGAATATTTTTCAACCACAAAACTCTTGACCCGCCGGCAAGCTCGGTGGTCCGAGACCCTTTCTGCTTTTAACTTCGTCCTTCGGTTCCGTCCGGGTCGCCTTGGCGGTAAGCCCGATGCCCTAACTAGACGTTGGGACGTCTACCCTAAAGAGGGGGATAGTGGCTACGCCAGTGCGAATCCGCATAATTTCCGTCCAGTCTTCACTCAAGATCAGCTTACTGCGTCATTGCGCGCGACTTACCTCTACGAGCCGGTCCTCCGCGCGGCGCACATTATGGACGTTACTCAACTTCATGCGGACATCCGCGCGGCTTTACCTTCTGATCCTATTGCTTCTCATCATCTTAACGACACTTCGAACCCTAGATGGGTTACCTCCGACGGCCTCCTCTATCAAGATGGACGCATTTTCGTACCGGATTCCGCGGATCTCCGTCTACGAGTTATGCTCGACAAGCATGATCACAAGCTTGCTGGTCACTGGGGACAGAACAAGACCCTTGCCTTAGTCCGACAGGAGTATGTTTGGCCCGGACTCCGCACCTTTGTTAAGGACTACGTCCGTGCCTGTGTCACGTGTAAACGCGGCAAATACATTCACCACAAACCCTACGGATTTCTTCGGCAGCTCCCGGTCCCGGAACGCCCTTGGGAGTCTATCTCTATGGACTTCATTGAGCAACTTCCGCTCTCTAATGGCTGTACCAGCATTCTCGTTATCGTTGACCGCCTTTCCAAGATGGGTCTCTTTATTCCCTGTCACGGAAAGATTACGGCGTCCGAGCTGGCCTACTTATTCATTCTTCACGTCTTCTCCAAGCACGGAGTACCGAGTCATGTTACCTCCGACCGGGGCTCCGAGTTTGTCAATCACTTCTTCCGTTCTTTGGGCGAGGCGCTTGACATGCGTCTTCACTTCACCGCCGGCTACCATCCTTCCGCCGACGGACAGACTGAGCGCGTCAACCAGACTCTGGAACAATACATCCGGATCTACTGCAATTACCAGCAGGACAACTGGTGTCCGCTCCTTCCGCTCGGAGAATTCACTTACAACAACACTCCGAATGACACTACCGGAGTTACTCCGTTCTTTGCCAACAAGGGCTATCACCCTTCGGTCACCGTCCATCCCGAGCGCGATCTTACCTCCGCTCGGGCCCGCGACTTCGTCGAGGATCTCGACGCTCTTCACCAAGAACTTCGCAAACAGATGACTGCTGCTCAGAAGCGTTATCAAGGTCCTGCGGATAAACGGAGAGTATCGGATCCGAAGATCTCCATAGGGGATGAAGTCTACATTAAGGCGGACGGATTCCGCACGGCCCGTCCAGCAAGAAAATTCTCTGAACTTTTCTATGGTCCTTACGAAGTTATTGCCCAACCCGGACCCGCTTCCTTCACCATTAAACTTCCTCGAGACATGCGCCAAATTCACCCTGTTTTCCACATTTCCCAACTGGAGCCCGGATTTCCGAATAACATTCCGGGTCGCATCCAGCCTCCGCCCCCTCCGATAGAAATCGATGGCGAAGTGGAATATGAGATTGCTGAAATCCTCAATAGCAAGCTCGATCGGCGCCGTCGGCCTCCGCTTGTGTATCTTGTACGATGGGACGGCTATGCCGGAACACCGGACGAGACTCAGTGGCTTAGGGCTGATGAACTCGCTCACGCAAGTGAGCTGGTGGAAGAATATCACGCCAGATATCCCGATCGACCAGGACCTGATTATTAGCGGACCTCCGCAAGGCCCCGGTTGGGATAAAAGGTTTTTACGCGATGAAGGTCTTCTGAGCGTTTTTCCTTTATTCCTTTTCCTTTCATTATTATTCACACATTCATCCGAGAAAGATTTCAAAATTATACAACTATTATATACATTTTGGCGGAGCCGTCAGGCTCCGCTCCCTCGGCCCCGTCACCCTCCGTCTCCTCAACCCTTCGAACTCCCTTGCACGAACTCCTTGTTCGCGCCGTCATCCTTCTTCTTTTCCTTCTTCTTTTTTCTCTTCTCCGACTCGGCCCCGCTCTCACCGGTTTTCTGGCTCCCTCGGCCCCGTCACCCTCCGTCTCCTCAACCCTTCGAACTCCCTTGCACGAACTCCTTGTTCGCGCCGTCATCCTTCTTCTTTTCCTTCTTCTTTTTTCTCTTCTCCGACTCGGCCCCGCTCTCACCGGTTTTCTGGCGTTCCTCGGCGTACTTCGCCCTCTCCGACCGGGCTCCGGTCTCACGGGACCGTTTGATCTCCTCCCACTCTTCCTCGACCCTTTGCTCGTAGGTGGAGAGCGGAGCCTCCGCTTCGTCGCCGTAGGCCATCCGGAGGCCGATCTTGAGGAGTTGCCCCAGGTGCTGGAGCTCCGTGCGGACGTCGTCCACGCTCTCCTCCAAGTCGATTAACGACGCCTCCATTCGATGTTGGCGGTGCCCCATGGAACGGAGCAGTGCCGCCGTAGACTCCTGGGCCTCGACTCCGGCTTGGAGCAGTTCCGGATCGATGGCGGGCCCGACGGACCCGCCAGCTGCGCGATCACAGCCAATCTTGCGGCGTACGCAGTACGAGCACGACTTTTTGCCGGACTCGACTACGCACTTGTCCTCGTGTGCCTTGATGCAGTTTGCACACTGTGCTAGAAAATCAGTAAATACGCCGGATCCGACGGATTGCGACGCACCCTTTCTTCATCCACCTTCACCCGCTTGGCGTCCCTCTCATCCTCGGCGCCGACGGAGCCGCCTCTGCGCTTCTTGCCCGTTTTCTCTCCCTCTGCGACCTGCTTGCCTTTGCGGTTTGCAGCTCCCTGGCTGCTGCCCTCCTTGTTGGCGGCCTCCGTCGCTTTCCGCTTCCTGTCCTCCTTCTCCTTCTCCTTGCGGAGTCGCTCATCCTCCTTCTCCTTCTCCTTACGGAGCCGCTCATCCTCCTTCTCTTTCTCCTTACGGAGCCTCTCGTCCTCCTTCAGCTTCTCCAGGCGGAGCCGCTCGTCCTCCGCTGTCTGCACCGTGTACCACTCCGTAATGTCTGCGTAGCCGAAGTTGGCTATGACCTCAGACTCGGTGGCGTTGAGCAGCTTCAGGCGCCACTGCTCGTCGGTCTCGTCTTTCTTGATTGTAGCAGCGCGATGTGGGGCCATCGGAGCGGAGTTAACGGAGCGGGGGGTTTCGGGTTGTGGGGATGGTGGTGGTACGAGGAAGAGTTGTTGATTTTTTCACTTTCCCATCACGTGGACATATATAGCTGATCGGAGTCCGTTCACACGGGATTTTCGGATCATCCGGCTTAGGCAGGAATTCTCACTCTTTAGCGCCTCATGGGTTCGGCGCTAAGAGGGGGATACTGTCACGGGCCGTGCCATCGGACCTCTCGGATCCGAACATCTCCGACGAACAGCCACACACGGACTTCCCCGGCCCCGGTCCACTCCGACTTCTTGTTCTCCTTTTGGTTTGTACTGCCTTCGGTTTATACCTATGCCTTATGCTATGCTTTGACACGCTTCTATCACGGACACGTCGGACCTCCGACTTCTCCGACGTACATCTGACTGATACTTACTCATACATCACGGAGGACTCGGTCCTCCGTCTAATCCGACTTCTCCATATGTCTTTATACTTTCCTATAAATAGCTCTCATGTCGGTAGTTAGACTTCAGTTTGAATATCGACTTAGACTTGCCTTACTCTCATTCTCTTGCGGACTCCGTTCATCTCCGCATTTTGTCTTCGACTCTATCCTGAAATTTGGGCACTGGGCGTAGAGAAGGGCGCAGCGCACGAGCTGAAGCCATAGCCCTCTACCTTTTCCCTTTCACCGAGTACGGCTCCCGCGCGGGCCCGTTGTCACCGGCCCCGCTTTACTCCGCCGACTTTCCTTATCGGTCCGCCGGGAACGGTTCTTGACAGCCACCGTCGTCCTTGGTGTCTGTGTGTGATCCTGAGTGAGCTGGGCATGTTTATAGGCTCAGAGGACGGCATCGTGCGAGAGGGATGTCTTTGACGTTTGTCTCGTGTCTTTTGACTCTGCAAGTGAGCGATGTCGAGTGAGCGGTGAGCTGAGCGGTTGTCCAAGTATCTCTGTGTTGTCTGTGAGTTAATCATGAGCGAGCCGTGGGCTTGTTCATGGGCTCAGAGGACGGAGTCGCGCGAGGGATGTCTTTTGACGGAGTACATACAAGATTAGTAGCATAGGCATTCGGCTTTGCCTCCGAATGCCTATTTCTGTGCTGAACGACTATCGTCGGATGAAGCAATTGATCGGCCATCACTTCTGCTATTTCTCAAAAATTGCACTAAGTCCCTCCTTCAACAGCATTTAGATACCTCGACCCTGACACTAACCGACCCTAACATTAACCAAAACCCTACCTCAAACCCTACCCCTCACCTAACCTCTAACCACCCAAACCTTAACCAGCCGCTGCACGGCAGGAATACAGCAGAAACAGTGCCGCCATCCTACTTTGATTGCTCCGGATGATCGATAGGCGTTCGAGGGATCAATAGGCATACGGGCCTCGGTCCGAACGCCTATGCTACTAAAGTTGTTGTGCCTCCTTTTGATGTTTGTCTTTGTCTTTGTCTTTTGACAGTTATGACTAAGCATTGTCTTTTGTATAATAGATTGGAGACGCGGACGCAGTGCGTAATCGGGCTGGAGATGGAGACGATGGAGACTCATCGGATGGAAGGAAGGAGTAATCGTAAGTAATCGATTCCATTCCTTCTCAGGCTGTCCGGAGTCTATGCACTTACTTACTTATTCTCTCTTTGCCAGTCTTCAATGATACCGGTTACTGGTGTGCCTTTACCTTGCGATCCTGCCTTCCAACTTAATCCGAACAGCCGCGTCATTTTTTTTTGGAAAACTGTGAAACAGAAACACTCTCGCCCTTGCTCGCCCGCCGCTTACACCGCATTGGAACGACAAGGACGCGCTGAGGACTGGGGCAGCTCGGTTGGTAATCGCATTGTGCACTGGTATGGGCCTTCATGTCGTCCGCAGTCAGGACTCAGGTGCCAGTGTCCGTGGACACCAGTCTAGTGTGAGCGTCCTCTTGCGCACGGGCGGCTTCGGAGCCTTACAAGTCGTCGTTTAGGGTGACTTCTGATAAAGAAACAGAGCGAATGAACAAAACCCACATTCTCCCGCTGCACCAACAAGTCGTACACGTCGTCTTTGTAGATCTCGATATAGCTGACCCCCACCTCGGGCTGGCTGTGTGTCGCGCAGTGGGTCGAGGGGTCGAAGAGGGCCTGTGGGGAGATATGGTCAGCGCGGTGAAGAGGGGAAGTAAAGGAAAAGGTGAAAACAAAACTTACTTCCACCACCCGCGGAATAACCTGCGGATCCTCAGGGGTGCCCTGCATCGTGTTCGTCTTGCCGCTCGAGGTGACATGTAGGCGAAGATCGTGACTGTCTGTGAGTTGCTAGTATACACGTTCTCATTGGGCAGGAAGGAAGCAGAAACACTCACCACACCACCCAGTGCAACGTCTGCGTAAAAGAGCGCGGCCTGCATTGCAGTCGCGTCATAACAGCTCGTAAACCTGTGTGCAGGTGTACATGGTTAGTGTTATGCATTGGATAAATTTTGCGAATGCAGAATTGGGACGAATGGGAGGAAATAGAAACAGCACGAAGTGGCCAGAGGCGTCACAGAGGAGCCTCGATATCGTCCGCGCAAGCAATCCTGCTCCCTTCACTCCTCCTCTCTCTCTCGCGGGTGAAATGGGGGGAGTTGGAAGGCATGTGCATTTGGCATTCCGCCACGCACGAGCATAGTAGAAGCCAGCAAGTCAGCAATAAAATTAGCCGGGGAAGCTAGCCACAGGGCCACCCAAACACAGAATGCTAGCATCGTACGACTCTCACTCAGGGGTGCGAGCGCGATAAGGGCTAGTCGCCTCCATTCCAATGCTGGGCTCCTCGTCATCGTAGGATCACAGTTACGATAAAGTGACCTTTCGAGAGAGGGGAGAGAAATGGAATGGAGAAAATTGGACGCACGGAAACATCAAGACCTGACTCGTGTCGGGTGGATTTGCCACCGCAATGCCTGTGAACCCGCTTCCACCACTGCTATTCCCGCTCGTGTTGCCGCTGTCGTTGACGATGTGTCTTCCTCGCCATGGCACACACGCACGGCATCGTCGGGTCCCTCGCCGGGCACATCAGGAAAAAACCACTTGGTTACATAGTGATCAGTAGTCCCTGTAACCTGCATTGCCTCATCGGCAAGTCCCCTTTATGTAGCACCTGGTAGCCACCTGCAATGGCTTGGTAGCCCTTGGTAGCCACACCTGTTGTCTCTGTAGCACCTGGTACCTGCTGCCAAGGGGTAGCCGAAACTCTAATTCCCGCATATGGACTCCCTCTTGCACGTGATGCATCTTGCGGGACCCTTAATCAGTTCCGTTTCGGGCGGTAGAGGCAAGGGTAGAGGCGAAATCTTTTTTTCTCGGACTTCCCTGCCCTGCTGAAGCGAGCTGGCCATCTTGGATGTTAAATTTACAGGTAAACAGTTATCCTATGCTGAAAAAAAAAAAATCTCACCGTTCTTGGAGGTAATTTCACTATCCATATGACAAAATCTTCTCATATCTTTCCCGCCATACTGATTTGCACAACGTCTATCATACCTTCACTGGATGAACATTTCGAGTTTTTGACTGCTAAAACTGGTGAAAAATATTTAAAGTTTTACATCAATTTTTCACTGCAAAAGTTGGTGAAAAATTCAAAAGTTTCTTACCACTTTTCCAAGTTAGAATGAAAGTGAAAAACTCGAAATAAAATTGATAGTTTCTTTTAGAAGATTTTCATCAATAATGTTTCGGATTTTACAGAACATTTCTTACTGCAAAAGTTGGTGAAAAATTTAAAAGTTTCTTACCACTTTTCCAAGTTAGAATGAAAGTGAAAAACTCGAAATAAAATTGATAGTTTCTTTAGAAGATTTTCATCCATAATCTTTCGGATTTTACAGAACATTTATGGCTGCAAAAGTTGGTGAAAAATTTGAAAGTTTCTTACCACTTTTCCAAGTTAGAACAAAAGTGAAAAACTTGAAATAAAATTGATAGTGTCTTTTAATCTTTTTTTTTTCGTCAGGACAACTTGGCCTATGGCAGTCAATCCGCGCATTTAAGTTTTCATGCATATTTTTCCTGATACAGTGTGGGTTTCAGCTGTTTTCGGTGAAAAGTGCTGAAGTGAGTGAATTTTCAGATGTTCAGAAAAAAATCTTGTTTTCCTGAAAAGGGTAATGAAGGTTTTTACAATGGCCTCGGTCTACTCAAAACCACCCTCACATCCGACTTCCGCCAAGGTTTGCCTCTAGCGGAAATAAAATACCTCTATAATTGGCTGGTTGCAGGGAGAAAGCGGAAGTTAAATCCATTGTGGCACGGATAATTTGAGTGTGGTTTTAGATGCCTGGCACCCAGGGGCACCCATTCGTCCACCAGGATCCACCGCCAAGCCATCGGTGCCACAATGGATTTAACTTCCGCTTTCTCGCTGCAAACAGGCGATTATAGAGGTATTTTATTTCCGCTGGGAGCAAGCCTTGCCGGAAGTTGAATTTGAGTGTGGTTTTGGGTAGGCCGAGGCTGAGTTTGTGACCCTATGCCACTGAAACCCCTCCGAGGGGCACCCATTTGTTGCCTTGAATCCCCCGCCAAGCCGTCGGTGCCACAATGGATTTAACTTCCGCTTTCTCGCTGCAAACAGCCAATTATAGAGGTATTTTATTTCCGCTGGGAGCAAACCTTGGCGGAAGTTGAATTTGAGGGTGGTTTTGGGTAGGCCAAGGCTGAGCCTGTGACCCTATGCCACTGAAAGCCCTTCCGAGGTGGCAGCAGCTCTGCGGATTCAAGTTCCGCTCTGCGACTGGGTCAAAAATCAGTCGTAAATTCTGTATTTTATTTCCGCTGGGAGCGATCCTTGCCAGAAGTTGAATTTGAGTGTGGTTTTGGATGCCCGGCACCCAGGGGCACCCATTTGTTGCCTTGAATCCCCCGCCAAGCCGTCGGTGCCACAATGGATTTAACTTCCGCTTTCTCGCTGCAAACAGCCAATTATAGAGGTATTTTATTTCCGCTGGGAGCAAACCTTGGCGGAAGTTGAATTTGAGGGTGGTTTTGGATGCCTGGCACCCAGGGGCACCCATTTGTTGCCTTGAATCCCCCGCCAAGCCATCGGTGCCACAATGGATTTAACTTCCGCTTTCTCCCTGCAAACAGGTGATTATAGAGGTATTTTATTTCCGCTGGGAGCAAGCCTTGCCGGAAGTTGAATTTGAGTGTGGTTTTGGATGCCTGGCACCCAGGGGCACCCATTCGTCCACCAGGATCCACCGCCAAGCCATCCGTGCCACAATGGATTTAACTTCCGCTTTCTCCCTGCAAACAGGTGATTATAGAGGTATTTTATCTCCGCTGGGAGCAAACCTTGGCGGAAGTTGAATTTGAGAGTGGTTTTGGGTAGGCCGGGGCTGTGTTTGTGACCCTATGTCACTGAAAGCCCTTCCGAGGTGGCAGCAGCTCTGCGGATTCAAGTTCCGCTCTGCCATTGGGTCGAAAATCAGTCGTAAATTCTGTATTTTATTTCCGCTGGGAGCGATCCTTGCCAGAAGTTGAATTTGAGTGTGGTTTTGGATGCCCGGCACCCAGGGGTATCCATTTGTTGCCTTGAATCCACCGCCAAGCCATCCGTGCCACAATGGATTTAACTTCCGCTTTCTCCCTGCAAACAGGTGATTATAGAGGTATTTTATCTCCGCTGGGAGCAAACCTTGGCGGAAGTTGAATTTGAGGGTGGTTTTGGGTAGGCCAAGGCTGAGCCTGTGACCCTATGCCACTGAAAGCCCTTCCGAGGTGGCAGCAGCTCTGCGGATTCAAGTTCCGCTCTGCGACTGGGTCAAAAATCAGTCGTAAATTCTGTATTTTATTTCCGCTGGGAGCGATCCTTGCCAGAAGTTGAATTTGAGTGTGGTTTTGGATGCCCGGCACCCAGGGGCACCCATTTGTTGCCTTGAATCCCCCGCCAAGCCGTCGGTGCCACAATGGATTTAACTTCCGCTTTCTCGCTGCAAACAGCCAATTATAGAGGTATTTTATTTCCGCTGGGAGCAAACCTTGGCGGAAGTTGAATTTGAGGGTGGTTTTGGATGCCTGGCACCCAGGGGCACCCATTTGTTGCCTTGAATCCCCCGCCAAGCCATCGGTGCCACAATGGATTTAACTTCCGCTTTCTCCCTGCAAACAGGTGATTATAGAGGTATTTTATTTCCGCTGGGAGCAAGCCTTGCCGGAAGTTGAATTTGAGTGTGGTTTTGGATGCCTGGCACCCAGGGGCACCCATTCGTCCACCAGGATCCACCGCCAAGCCATCGGTGCCACAATGGATTTAACTTCCGCTTTCTCCCTGCAAACAGGTGATTATAGAGGTATTTTATTTCCGCTGGGAGCAAACCTTGGCGGAAGTTGAATTTGAGGGTGGTTTTGGGTAGGCCGGGGCTGAGTTTGTGACCCTATGCCACTGGAAGCCCTTCCGAGGTGGCAGCAGCTCTGCGGATTCAAGTTCCGCTCTGCCATTGGGTCGAAAATCAGTCGTAAATTCTGTATTTTATTTCCGCTGGGAGCTATCCTTGCCAGAAGTTGAATTTGAGGGTGGTTTTGGATGCCTGGCACCCAGGGGCACCCATTTGCTGCCTTGAATCCACCGCCAAGCCATCCGTGCCACAATGGATTTAACTTCCGCTTTCTCCCTGCAAACAGGTGATTATAGAGGTATTTTATTTCCGCTGGGAGCAAACCTTGGCGGAAGTTGAATTTGAGGGTGGTTTTGGATGCCTGGCACCCAGGGGCACCCCATTGTTGCCTTGAATCCACCGCCAAGCCATCCGTGCCACAATGGATTTAACTTCCGCTTTCTCCCTGCAAACAGGTGATTATAGAGGTATTTTATCTCCGCTGGGAGCAAACCTTGGCGGAAGTTGAATTTGAGGGTGGTTTTGGGTAGGCCGGGGCTGTGTTTGTGACCCTATGTCACTGAAAGCCCTTCCGAGGTGGCAGCAGCTCTGCGGATTCAAGTTCCGCTCTGCCACTAGGTCAAAAATCAGTCGGAAATTCTGTATTTTATTTCCGCTGGGAGCGATCCTTGCCAGAAGTTGAATTTGAGTGTGGTTTTGGATGCCCGGCACCCAGGGGTATCCATTTGTTGCCTTGAATCCACCGCCAAGCCATCCGTGCCACAATGGATTTAACTTCCGCTTTCTCCCTGCAAACAGGTGATTATAGAGGTATTTTATCTCCGCTGGGAGCAAACCTTGGCGGAAGTTGAATTTGAGGGTGGTTTTGGGTAGGCCAAGGCTGAGCCTGTGACCCTATGCCACTGAAAGCCCTTCCGAGGTGGCAGCAGCTCTGCGGATTCAAGTTCCGCTCTGCGACTGGGTCAAAAATCAGTCGTAAATTCTGTATTTTATTTCCGCTGGGAGCGATCCTTGCCAGAAGTTGAATTTGAGTGTGGTTTTGGATGCCCGGCACCCAGGGGCACCCATTTGTTGCCTTGAATCCCCCGCCAAGCCGTCGGTGCCACAATGGATTTAACTTCCGCTTTCTCGCTGCAAACAGCCAATTATAGAGGTATTTTATTTCCGCTGGGAGCAAACCTTGGCGGAAGTTGAATTTGAGGGTGGTTTTGGATGCCTGGCACCCAGGGGCACCCATTTGTTGCCTTGAATCCACCGCCAAGCCATCCGTGCCACAATGGATTTAACTTCCGCTTTCTCCCTGCAAACAGGTGATTATAGAGGTATTTTATCTCCGCTGGGAGCAAACCTTGGCGGAAGTTGAATTTGAGGGTGGTTTTGGGTAGGCCGGGGCTGTGTTTGTGACCCTATGTCACTGAAAGCCCTTCCGAGGTGGCAGCAGCTCTGCGGATTCAAGTTCCGCTCTGCCACTAGGTCAAAAATCAGTCGGAAATTCTGTATTTTATTTCCGCTGGGAGCGATCCTTGCCAGAAGTTGAATTTGAGTGTGGTTTTGGATGCCCGGCACCCAGGGGTATCCATTTGTTGCCTTGAATCCACCGCCAAGCCATCCGTGCCACAATGGATTTAACTTCCGCTTTCTCCCTGCAAACAGGTGATTATAGAGGTATTTTATCTCCGCTGGGAGCAAACCTTGGCGGAAGTTGAATTTGAGGGTGGTTTTGGGTAGGCCAAGGCTGAGCCTGTGACCCTATGCCACTGAAAGCCCTTCCGAGGTGGCAGCAGCTCTGCGGATTCAAGTTCCGCTCTGCGACTGGGTCAAAATCAGTCGTAAATTCTGTATTTTATTTCCGCTGGGAGCGATCCTTGCCAGAAGTTGAATTTGAGTGTGGTTTTGGATGCCCGGCACCCAGGGGCACCCATTTGTTGCCTTGAATCCCCCGCCAAGCCGTCGGTGCCACAATGGATTTAACTTCCGCTTTCTCGCTGCAAACAGCCAATTATAGAGGTATTTTATTTCCGCTGGGAGCAAACCTTGGCGGAAGTTGAATTTGAGGGTGGTTTTGGATGCCTGGCACCCAGGGGCACCCATTTGTTGCCTTGAATCCACCGCCAAGCCATCCGTGCCACAATGGATTTAACTTCCGCTTTCTCCCTGCAAACAGGTGATTATAGAGGTATTTTATCTCCGCTGGGAGCAAACCTTGGCGGAAGTTGAATTTGAGGGTGGTTTTGGGTAGGCCGGGGCTGTGTTTGTGACCCTATGTCACTGAAAGCCCTTCCGAGGTGGCAGCAGCTCTGCGGATTCAAGTTCCGCTCTGCCACTAGGTCAAAAATCAGTCGGAAATTCTGTATTTTATTTCCGCTGGGAGCGATCCTTGCCAGAAGTTGAATTTGAGTGTGGTTTTGGATGCCCGGCACCCAGGGGTATCCATTTGTTGCCTTGAATCCACCGCCAAGCCATCCGTGCCACAATGGATTTAACTTCCGCTTTCTCCCTGCTAACAGGCCATTATAGAGGTATTTTATTTCCGCTGGGAGCAAACCTTGGCGGAAGTTGAATTTGAGGGTGGTTTTGGATGCCTGGCATCCAGGGGCACCCATTCGTCTGCTAGGATCCACCGCCAAGCCATCGGTGCCACAATGGATTTAACTTCCGCTTTCTCCCTGCAAACAGGTGATTATAGAGGTATTTTATTTCCGCTGGGAGCAAGCCTTGCCGGAAGTTGAATTTGAGTGTGGTTTTGGATGCCTGGCACCCAGGGGCACCCATTCGTCCACCAGGATCCACCGCCAAGCCATCGGTGCCACAATGGATTTAACTTCCGCTTTCTCCCTGCAAACAGGTGATTATAGAGGTATTTTATTTCCGCTGGGAGCAAACCTTGGCGGAAGTTGAATTTGAGGGTGGTTTTGGGTAGGCCGGGGCTGTGTTTGTGACCCTATGTCACTGAAAGCCCTTCCGAGGTGGCAGCAGCTCTGCGGATTCAAGTTCCGCTCTGCGACTGGGTCAAAAATCAGTCGTAAATTCTGTATTTTATTTCCGCTGGGAGCGATCCTTGCCAGAAGTTGAATTTGAGTGTGGTTTTGGATGCCCGGCACCCAGGGGCACCCATTTGTTGCCTTGAATCCCCCGCCAAGCCGTCGGTGCCACAATGGATTTAACTTCCGCTTTCTCGCTGCAAACAGCCAATTATAGAGGTATTTTATTTCCGCTGGGAGCAAACCTTGGCGGAAGTTGAATTTGAGGGTGGTTTTGGATGCCTGGCACCCAGGGGCACCCATTTGTTGCCTTGAATCCACCGCCAAGCCATCCGTGCCACAATGGATTTAACTTCCGCTTTCTCCCTGCAAACAGGTGATTATAGAGGTATTTTATCTCCGCTGGGAGCAAACCTTGGCGGAAGTTGAATTTGAGGGTGGTTTTGGGTAGGCCGGGGCTGTGTTTGTGACCCTATGTCACTGAAAGCCCTTCCGAGGTGGCAGCAGCTCTGCGGATTCAAGTTCCGCTCTGCCACTAGGTCAAAATCAGTCGGAAATTCTGTATTTTATTTCCGCTGGGAGCGATCCTTGCCAGAAGTTGAATTTGAGTGTGGTTTTGGATGCCCGGCACCCAGGGGTATCCATTTGTTGCCTTGAATCCACGGCCAAGCCATCCGTGCCACAATGGATTTAACTTCCGCTTTCTCCCTGCTAACAGGCCATTATAGAGGTATTTTATTTCCGCTGGGAGCAAACCTTGGCGGAAGTTGAATTTGAGGGTGGTTTTGGATGCCTGGCATCCAGGGGCACCCATTCGTCTGCTAGGATCCACCGCCAAGCCATCGGTGCCACAATGGATTTAACTTCCGCTTTCTCCCTGCAAACAGGTGATTATAGAGGTATTTTATTTCCGCTGGGAGCAAGCCTTGCCGGAAGTTGAATTTGAGTGTGGTTTTGGATGCCTGGCACCCAGGGGCACCCATTCGTCCACCAGGATCCACCGCCAAGCCATCGGTGCCACAATGGATTTAACTTCCGCTTTCTCCCTGCAAACAGGTGATTATAGAGGTATTTTATTTCCGCTGGGAGCAAACCTTGGCGGAAGTTGAATTTGAGGGTGGTTTTGGGTAGGCCGGGGCTGAGTTTGTGACCCTATGCCACTGGAAGCCCTTCCGAGGTGGCAGCAGCTCTGCGGATTCAAGTTCCGCTCTGCCATTGGGTCGAAAATCAGTCGTAAATTCTGTATTTTATTTCCGCTGGGAGCTATCCTTGCCGGAAGTTGAATTTGAGTGTGGTTTTGGAGATGCCTGGCACCCAGGGGCACCCATTTGTTGCCTTGAATCCACCGCCAAGCTATCGGTGCCACAATGGATTTAACTTCCGCTTTCTCCCTGCAAACAGCCAATTATAGAGGTATTTTATTTCTGCTGGGAGCAAACCTTGGCGGAAGTTGAATTTGAGGGTGGTTTTGGATGCCTGGCACCCAGGGGCACCCATTTGTTGCCTTGAATCCACCGCCAAGCCGTCGGTGCCACAATGGATTTAACTTCCGCTTTCTCGCTGCAAACAGCCAATTATAGAGGTATTTTATTTCCGCTGGGAGCAAACCTTGGCGGAAGTTGAATTTGAGGGTGGTTTTGGATGCCTGGCACCCAGGGGCACCCATTTGTTGCCTTGAATCCACCGCCAAGCCATCCGTGCCACAATGGATTTAACTTCCGCTTTCTCCCTGCAAACAGGTGATTATAGAGGTATTTTATTTCCGCTGGGAGCAAACCTTGGCGGAAGTTGAATTTGAGGGTGGTTTTGGGTAGGCCGGGGCTGTGTTTGTGACCCTATGTCACTGAAAGCCCTTCCGAGGTGGCAGCAGCTCTGCGGATTCAAGTTCCGCTCTGCGACTGGGTCAAAAATCAGTCGTAAATTCTGTATTTTATTTCCGCTGGGAGCGATCCTTGCCAGAAGTTGAATTTGAGTGTGGTTTTGGATGCCTGGCACCCAGGGGCACCCCATTGTTGCCTTGAATCCACCGCCAAGCCATCCGTGCCACAATGGATTTAACTTCCGCTTTCTCCCTGCAAACAGGTGATTATAGAGGTATTTTATCTCCGCTGGGAGCAAACCTTGGCGGAAGTTGAATTTGAGGGTGGTTTTGGGTAGGCCGGGGCTGTGTTTGTGACCCTATGTCACTGAAAGCCCTTCCGAGGTGGCAGCAGCTCTGCGGATTCAAGTTCCGCTCTGCCACTAGGTCAAAAATCAGTCGGAAATTCTGTATTTTATTTCCGCTGGGAGCGATCCTTGCCAGAAGTTGAATTTGAGTGTGGTTTTGGATGCCCGGCACCCAGGGGTATCCATTTGTTGCCTTGAATCCACCGCCAAGCCATCCGTGCCACAATGGATTTAACTTCCGCTTTCTCCCTGCAAACAGGTGATTATAGAGGTATTTTATCTCCGCTGGGAGCAAACCTTGGCGGAAGTTGAATTTGAGGGTGGTTTTGGGTAGGCCAAGGCTGAGCCTGTGACCCTATGCCACTGAAAGCCCTTCCGAGGTGGCAGCAGCTCTGCGGATTCAAGTTCCGCTCTGCGACTGGGTCAAAAATCAGTCGTAAATTCTGTATTTTATTTCCGCTGGGAGCGATCCTTGCCAGAAGTTGAATTTGAGTGTGGTTTTGGATGCCCGGCACCCAGGGGCACCCATTTGTTGCCTTGAATCCCCCGCCAAGCCGTCGGTGCCACAATGGATTTAACTTCCGCTTTCTCGCTGCAAACAGCCAATTATAGAGGTATTTTATTTCCGCTGGGAGCAAACCTTGGCGGAAGTTGAATTTGAGGGTGGTTTTGGATGCCTGGCACCCAGGGGCACCCATTTGTTGCCTTGAATCCACCGCCAAGCCATCCGTGCCACAATGGATTTAACTTCCGCTTTCTCCCTGCAAACAGGTGATTATAGAGGTATTTTATCTCCGCTGGGAGCAAACCTTGGCGGAAGTTGAATTTGAGGGTGGTTTTGGGTAGGCCGGGGCTGTGTTTGTGACCCTATGTCACTGAAAGCCCTTCCGAGGTGGCAGCAGCTCTGCGGATTCAAGTTCCGCTCTGCCACTAGGTCAAAAATCAGTCGGAAATTCTGTATTTTATTTCCGCTGGGAGCGATCCTTGCCAGAAGTTGAATTTGAGTGTGGTTTTGGATGCCCGGCACCCAGGGGTATCCATTTGTTGCCTTGAATCCACCGCCAAGCCATCCGTGCCACAATGGATTTAACTTCCGCTTTCTCCCTGCTAACAGGCCATTATAGAGGTATTTTATTTCCGCTGGGAGCAAACCTTGGCGGAAGTTGAATTTGAGGGTGGTTTTGGATGCCTGGCATCCAGGGGCACCCATTCGTCTGCTAGGATCCACCGCCAAGCCATCCGTGCCACAATGGATTTAACTTCCGCTTTCTCCCTGCAAACAGGTGATTATAGAGGTATTTTATTTCCGCTGGGAGCAAACCTTGGCGGAAGTTGAATTTGAGGGTGGTTTTGGGTAGGCCGAGGCTGAGCTTGTGACCCTATGCCACTGGAAGCCCTTCCGAGGTGGCAGCAGCTCTGCGGATTCAAGTTCCGCTCTGCCATTGGGTCGAAAATCAGTCGTAAATTCTGTATTTTATTTCCGCTGGGAGCTATCCTTGCCGGAAGTTGAATTTGAGTGTGGTTTTGGAGAATCAGTCGGAAATTCTGTATTTTATTTCCGCTGGGAGCGATCCTTGCCAGAAGTTGAATTTGAGTGTGGTTTTGGATGCCCGGCACCCAGGGGTATCCATTTGTTGCCTTGAATCCACCGCCAAGCCATCCGTGCCACAATGGATTTAACTTCCGCTTTCTCCCTGCTAACAGGCCATTATAGAGGTATTTTATTTCCGCTGGGAGCAAACCTTGGCGGAAGTTGAATTTGAGGGTGGTTTTGGATGCCTGGCATCCAGGGGCACCCATTCGTCTGCTAGGATCCACCGCCAAGCCATCGGTGCCACAATGGATTTAACTTCCGCTTTCTCCCTGCAAACAGGTGATTATAGAGGTATTTTATTTCCGCTGGGAGCAAACCTTGGCGGAAGTTGAATTTGAGGGTGGTTTTGGGTAGGCCGAGGCTGAGCTTGTGACCCTATGCCACTGGAAGCCCTTCCGAGGTGGCAGCAGCTCTGCGGATTCAAGTTCCGCTCTGCCATTGGGTCGAAAATCAGTCGTAAATTCTGTATTTTATTTCCGCTGGGAGCTATCCTTGCCGGAAGTTGAATTTGAGTGTGGTTTTGGAGATGCCTGGCACCCAGGGGCACCCATTTGTTGCCTTGAATCCACCGCCAAGCTATCGGTGCCACAATGGATTTAACTTCCGCTTTCTCCCTGCAAACAGCCAATTATAGAGGTATTTTATTTCTGCTGGGAGCAAACCTTGGCGGAAGTTGAATTTGAGGGTGGTTTTGGATGCCTGGCATCCAGGGGCACCCATTCGTCTGCTAGGATCCACCGCCAAGCCATCGGTGCCACAATGGATTTAACTTCCGCTTTCTCGCTGCAAACAGGCGATTATAGAGGTATTTTATTTCCGCTGGGAGCAAGCCTTGCCGGAAGTTGAATTTGAGTGTGGTTTTGGATGCCAGGCACCCAGGGGCACCCATTCGTCCACTAGAATCCACCGCCAAGCCATCGGTGCCACAATGGATTTAACTTCCGCTTTCTCCCTGCTAACAGGCCATTATAGAGGTATTTTATTTCCGCTGGGAGCAAACCTTGGCGGAAGTTGAATTTGAGGGTGGTTTTGGGTAGGCCGAGGCTGAGCTTGTGACCCTATGCCACTGGAAGCCCTTCCGAGGTGGCAGCAGCTCTGCGGATTCAAGTTCCGCTCTGCCATTGGGTCGAAAATCAGTCGGAAATTCTGTATTTTATTTCCGCTGGGAGCTATCCTTGCCGGAAGTTGAATTTGAGTGTGGTTTTGGAGATGCCTGGCACCCAGGGGCACCCATTTGTTGCCTTGAATCCACCGCCAAGCTATCGGTGCCACAATGGATTTAACTTCCGCTTTCTCCCTGCAAACAGGTGATTATAGAGGTATTTTATTTCCGCTGGGAGCAAGCCTTGCCGGAAGTTGAATTTGAGTGTGGTTTTGGATGCCTGGCACCCAGGGGCACCCATTCGTCCACCAGGATCCACCGCCAAGCCATCGGTGCCACAATGGATTTAACTTCCGCTTTCTCCCTGCTAACAGGCCATTATAGAGGTATTTTATTTCCGCTGGGAGCAAACCTTGGCGGAAGTTGAATTTGAGGGTGGTTTTGGGTAGGCCGAGGCTGAGCTTGTGACCCTATGCCACTGGAAGCCCTTCCGAGGTGGCAGCAGCTCTGCGGATTCAAGTTCCGCTCTGCCACTAGGTCAAAAATCAGTCGGAAATTCTGTATTTATTTCCGCTGGGAGCGATCCTTGCCAGAAGTTGAATTTGAGTGTGGTTTTGGATGCCCGGCACCCAGGGGTATCCATTTGTTGCCTTGAATCCACCGCCAAGCCATCCGTGCCACAATGGATTTAACTTCCGCTTTCTCCCTGCTAACAGGCCATTATAGAGGTATTTTATTTCCGCTGGGAGCAAACCTTGGCGGAAGTTGAATTTGAGGGTGGTTTTGGATGCCTGGCATCCAGGGGCACCCATTCGTCTGCTAGGATCCACCGCCAAGCCATCGGTGCCACAATGGATTTAACTTCCGCTTTCTCCCTGCAAACAGGTGATTATAGAGGTATTTTATTTCCGCTGGGAGCAAACCTTGGCGGAAGTTGAATTTGAGGGTGGTTTTGGGTAGGCCGAGGCTGAGCTTGTGACCCTATGCCACTGGAAGCCCTTCCGAGGTGGCAGCAGCTCTGCGGATTCAAGTTCCGCTCTGCCATTGGGTCGAAAATCAGTCGTAAATTCTGTATTTTATTTCCGCTGGGAGCTATCCTTGCCGGAAGTTGAATTTGAGTGTGGTTTTGGAGATGCCTGGCACCCAGGGGCACCCATTTGTTGCCTTGAATCCACCGCCAAGCCATCCGTGCCACAATGGATTTAACTTCCGCCTTCTCCCTGCAAACAGGTGATTATAGAGGTATTTTATTTCCGCTGGGAGCAAACCTTGGCGGAAGTTGAATTTGAGGGTGGTTTTGGATGCCTGGCACCCAGGGGCACCCCATTGTTGCCTTGAATCCACCGCCAAGCCATCCGTGCCACAATGGATTTAACTTCCGCTTTCTCCCTGCAAACAGGTGATTATAGAGGTATTTTATCTCCGCTGGGAGCAAACCTTGGCGGAAGTTGAATTTGAGGGTGGTTTTGGGTAGGCCGGGGCTGTGTTTGTGACCCTATGTCACTGAAAGCCCTTCCGAGGTGGCAGCAGCTCTGCGGATTCAAGTTCCGCTCTGCCACTAGGTCAAAAATCAGTCGGAAATTCTGTATTTTATTTCCGCTGGGAGCGATCCTTGCCAGAAGTTGAATTTGAGTGTGGTTTTGGATGCCCGGCACCCAGGGGTATCCATTTGTTGCCTTGAATCCACCGCCAAGCCATCCGTGCCACAATGGATTTAACTTCCGCTTTCTCCCTGCAAACAGGTGATTATAGAGGTATTTTATCTCCGCTGGGAGCAAACCTTGGCGGAAGTTGAATTTGAGGGTGGTTTTGGGTAGGCCGAGGCTGAGCTTGTGACCCTATGCCACTGGAAGCCCTTCCGAGGTGGCAGCAGCTCTGCGGATTCAAGTTCCGCTCTGCCATTGGGTCGAAAATCAGTCGTAAATTCTGTATTTTATTTCCGCTGGGAGCTATCCTTGCCGGAAGTTGAATTTGAGTGTGGTTTTGGAGATGCCTGGCACCCAGGGGCACCCATTTGTTGCCTTGAATCCACCGCCAAGCTATCGGTGCCACAATGGATTTAACTTCCGCTTTCTCCCTGCAAACAGCCAATTATAGAGGTATTTTATTTCTGCTGGGAGCAAACCTTGGCGGAAGTTGAATTTGAGGGTGGTTTTGGATGCCTGGCATCCAGGGGCACCCATTCGTCTGCTAGGATCCACCGCCAAGCCATCGGTGCCACAATGGATTTAACTTCCGCTTTCTCGCTGCAAACAGGCGATTATAGAGGTATTTTATTTCCGCTGGGAGCAAGCCTTGCCGGAAGTTGAATTTGAGTGTGGTTTTGGATGCCAGGCACCCAGGGGCACCCATTCGTCCACTAGAATCCACCGCCAAGCCATCGGTGCCACAATGGATTTAACTTCCGCTTTCTCCCTGCTAACAGGCCATTATAGAGGTATTTTATTTCCGCTGGGAGCAAACCTTGGCGGAAGTTGAATTTGAGGGTGGTTTTGGGTAGGCCGAGGCTGAGCTTGTGACCCTATGCCACTGGAAGCCCTTCCGAGGTGGCAGCAGCTCTGCGGATTCAAGTTCCGCTCTGCCATTGGGTCGAAAATCAGTCGGAAATTCTGTATTTTATTTCCGCTGGGAGCTATCCTTGCCGGAAGTTGAATTTGAGTGTGGTTTTGGAGATGCCTGGCACCCAGGGGCACCCATTTGTTGCCTTGAATCCACCGCCAAGCTATCGGTGCCACAATGGATTTAACTTCCGCTTTCTCCCTGCAAACAGCCAATTATAGAGGTATTTTATTTCTGCTGGGAGCAAACCTTGGCGGAAGTTGAATTTGAGGGTGGTTTTGGATGCCTGGCATCCAGGGGCACCCATTCGTTTGCTAGGATCCACCGCCAAGCCATCGGTGCCACAATGGATTTAACTTCCGCTTTCTCGCTGCAAACAGGCGATTATAGAGGTATTTTATTTCCGCTGGGAGCAAGCCTTGCCGGAAGTTGAATTTGAGTGTGGTTTTGGATGCCTGGCACCCAGGGGCACCCATTCGTCCACTAGAATCCACCGCCAAGCCATCGGTGCCACAATGGATTTAACTTCCGCTTTCTCCCTGCTAACAGGCCATTATAGAGGTATTTTATTTCCGCTGGGAGCAAACCTTGGCGGAAGTTGAATTTGAGGGTGGTTTTGGGTAGGCCGAGGCTGAGCTTGTGACCCTATGCCACTGGAAGCCCTTCCGAGGTGGCAGCAGCTCTGCGGATTCAAGTTCCGCTCTGCCATTGGGTCGAAAATCAGTCGGAAATTCTGTATTTTATTTCCGCTGGGAGCTATCCTTGCCGGAAGTTGAATTTGAGTGTGGTTTTGGATGCCCGGCACCCAGGGGCACCCATTCGTCCACCAGGATCCACCGCCAAGCCATCGGTGCCACAATGGATTTAACTTCCGCTTTCTCCCTGCAAACAGGTGATTATAGAGGTATTTTATTTCCGCTGGGAGCAAGCCTTGCCGGAAGTTGAATTTGAGTGTGGTTTTGGATGCCTGGCACCCAGGGGCACCCATTCGTCCACCAGGATCCACCGCCAAGCCATCGGTGCCACAATGGATTTAACTTCCGCTTTCTCCCTGCAAACAGGTGATTATAGAGGTATTTTATTTCCGCTGGGAGCAAACCTTGGCGGAAGTTGAATTTGAGGGTGGTTTTGGGTAGGCCGGGGCTGAGTTTGTGACCCTATGCCACTGAAAGCCCTTCCGAGGTGGCAGCAGCTCTGCGGATTCAAGTTCCGCTCTGCCACTGGGTCAAAAATCAGTCGGAAATTCTGTATTTTATTTCCGCTGGGAGTGATCCTTGCCAGAAGTTGAATTTGAGTGTGGTTTTGGATGCCCGGCACCCAGGGGCATCCATTTGTTGCCTTGAATCCACCGCCAAGCCATCGATGCCACAATGGATTTAACTTCCGCTTTCTCCCTGCAAACAGGTGATTATAGAGGTATTTTATTTCCGCTGGGAGCAAACCTTGGCGGAAGTTGAATTTGAGGGTGGTTTTGGGTAGGCCGAGGCTGAGCTTGTGACCCTATGCCACTGGAAGCCCTTCCGAGGTGGCAGCAGCTCTGCGGATTCAAGTTCCGCTCTGCCATTGGGTCGAAAATCAGTCGTAAATTCTGTATTTTATTTCCGCTGGGAGCTATCCTTGCCGGAAGTTGAATTTGGGTGTGGTTTTGGAGATGCCTGGCACCCAGGGGCACCCATTTGTTGCCTTGAATCCACCGCCAAGCTATCGGTGCCACAATGGATTTAACTTCCGCTTTCTCCCTGCAAACAGCCAATTATAGAGGTATTTTATTTCTGCTGGGAGCAAACCTTGGCGGAAGTTGAATTTGAGGGTGGTTTTGGATGCCTGGCATCCAGGGGCACCCATTCGTCTGCTAGGATCCACCGCCAAGCCATCGGTGCCACAATGGATTTAACTTCCGCTTTCTCGCTGCAAACAGGCGATTATAGAGGTATTTTATTTCCGCTGGGAGCAAGCCTTGCCGGAAGTTGAATTTGAGTGTGGTTTTGGATGCCTGGCACCCAGGGGCACCCATTCGTCCACCAGGATCCACCGCCAAGCCATCGGTGCCGCAATGGATTTAACTTCCGCTTTCTCGCTGCAAACAGGTGATTATAGAGGTATTTTATTTCCGCTGGGAGCAAACCTTGGCGGAAGTTGAATTTGAGGGTGGTTTTGGGTAGGCCAAGGCTGAGCCTGTGACCCTATGCCACTGGAAGCCCTTCCGAGGTGGCAGCAGCTCTGCGGATTCAAGTTCCGCTCTGCCACTGGGTCAAAAATCAGTCGGAAATTCTGTATTTTATTTCCGCTGGGAGTGATCCTGGCCAGAAGTTGAATTTGAGGGTGGTTTTGGATGCCCGGCACCCAGGGGCACCCATTCGTCCACCAGGATCCACCGCCAAGCCATCGGTGCCACAATGGATTTAACTTCCGCTTTCTCCCTGCAAACAGGTGATTATAGAGGTATTTTATTTCCGCTGGGAGCAAGCCTTGCCGGAAGTTGAATTTGAGTGTGGTTTTGGATGCCTGGCACCCAGGGGCACCCATTCGTCCACCAGGATCCACCGCCAAGCCATCGGTGCCACAATGGATTTAACTTCCGCTTTCTCCCTGCAAACGGGTGATTATAGAGGTATTTTATTTCCGCTGGGAGCAAACCTTGGCGGAAGTTGAATTTGAGGGTGGTTTTGGGTAGGCCGGGGCTGAGTTTGTGACCCTATGCCACTGAAAGCCCTTCCGAGGTGGCAGCAGCTCTGCGGATTCAAGTTCCGCTCTGCCACTGGGTCAAAAATCAGTCGGAAATTCTGTATTTTATTTCCGCTGGGAGTGATCCTTGCCAGAAGTTGAATTTGAGTGTGGTTTTGGATGCCCGGCACCCAGGGGCATCCATTTGTTGCCTTGAATCCACCGCCAAGCCATCGATGCCACAATGGATTTAACTTCCGCTTTCTCCCTGCAAACAGGTGATTATAGAGGTATTTTATTTCCGCTGGGAGCAAACCTTGGCGGAAGTTGAATTTGAGGGTGGTTTTGGGTAGGCCGAGGCTGAGCTTGTGACCCTATGCCACTGGAAGCCCTTCCGAGGTGGCAGCAGCTCTGCGGATTCAAGTTCCGCTCTGCCATTGGGTCGAAAATCAGTCGTAAATTCTGTATTTTATTTCCGCTGGGAGCTATCCTTGCCGGAAGTTGAATTTGAGTGTGGTTTTGGAGATGCCTGGCACCCAGGGGCACCCATTTGTTGCCTTGAATCCACCGCCAAGCTATCGGTGCCACAATGGATTTAACTTCCGCTTTCTCCCTGCAAACAGCCAATTATAGAGGTATTTTATTTCTGCTGGGAGCAAACCTTGGCGGAAGTTGAATTTGAGGGTGGTTTTGGATGCCTGGCATCCAGGGGCACCCATTCGTCTGCTAGGATCCACCGCCAAGCCATCGGTGCCACAATGGATTTAACTTCTGCTTTCTCGCTGCAAACAGGCGATTATAGAGGTATTTTATTTCCGCTGGGAGCAAGCCTTGCCGGAAGTTGAATTTGAGTGTGGTTTTGGATGCCTGGCACCCAGGGGCACCCATTCGTCCACTAGAATCCACCGCCAAGCCATCGGTGCCACAATGGATTTAACTTCCGCTTTCTCCCTGCTAACAGGCCATTATAGAGGTATTTTATTTCCGCTGGGAGCAAACCTTGGCGGAAGTTGAATTTGAGGGTGGTTTTGGGTAGGCCGAGGCTGAGCTTGTGACCCTATGCCACTGGAAGCCCTTCCGAGGTGGCAGCAGCTCTGCGGATTCAAGTTCCGCTCTGCCATTGGGTCGAAAATCAGTCGGAAATTCTGTATTTTATTTCCGCTGGGAGCTATCCTTGCCGGAAGTTGAATTTGAGTGTGGTTTTGGATGCCTGGCACCCAGGGGCACCCATTTGTTGCCTTGAATCCACCGCCAAGCCATCGGTGCCACAATGGATTTAACTTCCGCTTTCTCCCTGCTAACAGGCCATTATAGAGGTATTTTATTTCCGCTGGGAGCAAACCTTGGCGGAAGTTGAATTTGAGGGTGGTTTTGGGTAGGCCAAGGCTGAGCCTGTGACCCTATGCCACTGGAAGCCCTTCCGAGGTGGCAGCAGCTCTGCGGATTCAAGTTCCGCTCTGCCACTGGGTCAAAAATCAGTCGGAAATTCTGTATTTTATTTCCGCTGGGAGTGATCCTGGCCAGAAGTTGAATTTGAGGGTGGTTTTGGATGCCCGGCACCCAGGGGCACCCATTCGTCCACCAGGATCCACCGCCAAGCCATCGGTGCCACAATGGATTTAACTTCCGCTTTCTCCCTGCAAACAGGTGATTATAGAGGTATTTTATTTCCGCTGGGAGCAAGCCTTGCCGGAAGTTGAATTTGAGTGTGGTTTTGGGTAGGCCGGGGCTGAGTTTGTGACCCTATGCCACTGAAAGCCCTTCCGAGGTGGCAGCAGCTCTGCGGATTCAAGTTCCGCTCTGCCACTGGGTCAAAAATCAGTCGGAAATTCTGTATTTTATTTCCGCTGGGAGTGATCCTTGCCAGAAGTTGAATTTGAGTGTGGTTTTGGATGCCCGGCACCCAGGGGCATCCATTTGTTGCCTTGAATCCACCGCCAAGCCATCGATGCCACAATGGATTTAACTTCCGCTTTCTCCCTGCAAACAGGTGATTATAGAGGTATTTTATTTCCGCTGGGAGCAAACCTTGGCGGAAGTTGAATTTGAGGGTGGTTTTGGGTAGGCCGAGGCTGAGCTTGTAACCCTATGCCACTGGAAGCCCTTCCGAGGTGGCAGCAGCTCTGCGGATTCAAGTTCCGCTCTGCCATTGGGTCGAAAATCAGTCGTAAATTCTGTATTTTATTTCCGCTGGGAGCTATCCTTGCCGGAAGTTGAATTTGAGTGTGGTTTTGGAGATGCCTGGCACCCAGGGGCACCCATTTGTTGCCTTGAATCCACCGCCAAGCTATCGGTGCCACAATGGATTTAACTTCCGCTTTCTCCCTGCAAACAGCCAATTATAGAGGTATTTTATTTCTGCTGGGAGCAAACCTTGGCGGAAGTTGAATTTGAGGGTGGTTTTGGATGCCTGGCATCCAGGGGCACCCATTCGTCTGCTAGGATCCACCGCCAAGCCATCGGTGCCACAATGGATTTAACTTCTGCTTTCTCGCTGCAAACAGGCGATTATAGAGGTATTTTATTTCCGCTGGGAGCAAGCCTTGCCGGAAGTTGAATTTGAGTGTGGTTTTGGATGCCTGGCACCCAGGGGCACCCATTCGTCCACTAGAATCCACCGCCAAGCCATCGGTGCCACAATGGATTTAACTTCCGCTTTCTCCCTGCTAACAGGCCATTATAGAGGTATTTTATTTCCGCTGGGAGCAAACCTTGGCGGAAGTTGAATTTGAGGGTGGTTTTGGGTAGGCCGAGGCTGAGCTTGTGACCCTATGCCACTGGAAGCCCTTCCGAGGTGGCAGCAGCTCTGCGGATTCAAGTTCCGCTCTGCCATTGGGTCGAAAATCAGTCGGAAATTCTGTATTTTATTTCCGCTGGGAGCTATCCTTGCCGGAAGTTGAATTTGAGTGTGGTTTTGGATGCCTGGCACCCAGGGGCACCCATTCGTCCACCAGGATCCACCGCCAAGCCATCGGTGCCGCAATGGATTTAACTTCCGCTTTCTCGCTGCAAACAGGTGATTATAGAGGTATTTTATTTCCGCTGGGAGCAAACCTTGGCGGAAGTTGAATTTGAGGGTGGTTTTGGGTAGGCCAAGGCTGAGCCTGTGACCCTATGCCACTGGAAGCCCTTCCGAGGTGGCAGCAGCTCTGCGGATTCAAGTTCCGCTCTGCCACTGGGTCAAAAATCAGTCGGAAATTCTGTATTTTATTTCCGCTGGGAGTGATCCTGGCCAGAAGTTGAATTTGAGGGTGGTTTTGGATGCCCGGCACCCAGGGGCACCCATTCGTCCACCAGGATCCACCGCCAAGCCATCGGTGCCACAATGGATTTAACTTCCGCTTTCTCGCTGCAAACAGGTGATTATAGAGGTATTTTATTTCCGCTGGGAGCAAACCTTGGCGGAAGTTGAATTTGAGGGTGGTTTTGGGTAGGCCGAGGCTGAGCTTGTGACCCTATGCCACTGGAAGCCCTTCCGAGGTGGCAGCAGCTCTGCGGATTCAAGTTCCGCTCTGCCATTGGGTCGAAAATCAGTCGTAAATTCTGTATTTTATTTCCGCTGGGAGCTATCCTTGCCGGAAGTTGAATTTGAGTGTGGTTTTGGAGATGCCTGGCACCCAGGGGCACCCATTTGTTGCCTTGAATCCACCGCCAAGCTATCGGTGCCACAATGGATTTAACTTCCGCTTTCTCCCTGCAAACAGCCAATTATAGAGGTATTTTATTTCTGCTGGGAGCAAACCTTGGCGGAAGTTGAATTTGAGGGTGGTTTTGGATGCCTGGCATCCAGGGGCACCCATTCGTCTGCTAGGATCCACCGCCAAGCCATCGGTGCCACAATGGATTTAACTTCTGCTTTCTCGCTGCAAACAGGCGATTATAGAGGTATTTTATTTCCGCTGGGAGCAAGCCTTGCCGGAAGTTGAATTTGAGTGTGGTTTTGGGTAGGCCGGGGCTGAGTTTGTGACCCTATGCCACTGAAAGCCCTTCCGAGGTGGCAGCAGCTCTGCGGATTCAAGTTCCGCTCTGCCACTGGGTGTCAAGAACCGTTCCCGGCGGACCGATAAGGAAAGTCGGCGGAGTAAAGCGGGGCCGGTGACAACGGGCCCGCGCGGGAGCCGTACTCGGTGAAAGGGAAAAGGTAGAGGGCTATGGCTTCAGCTCGTGCGCTGCGCCCTTCTCTACGCCCAGTGCCCAAATTTCAGGATAGAGTCGAAGACAGAATGCGGAGATGAACGGAGTCCGCAAGAGAATGAGAGTAAGGCAAGTCTAAGTCGATATTCAAACTGAAGTCTAACTACCGACATGAGAGCTATTTATAGGAAAGTATAAAGACATATGGAGAAGTCGGATTAGACGGAGGACCGAGTCCTCCGTGATGTATGAGTAAGTATCAGTCAGATGTACGTCGGAGAAGTCGGAGGTCCGACGTGTCCGTGATAGAAGCGTGTCAGAGCATAGCATAAGGCATAGGTATAAACCGAAGGCAGTACAAACCAAAAGGAGAACAAGAAGTCGGAGTGGACCGGGGCCAGAGGAGTCCGCGTGTGGCTGTTCGTCGGAGATGATCGGATCCGAGAGGTCCGATGGCACGGCCCGTGACAGTATCCCCTCTTAGCGCCGAACCCATGAGGCGCTAAAGAGTGAGAATTCCTGCGTAAGCCGGATGATCCGAAAATCCCGTGTGAACGGACTCCGATCAGCTATATATGTCCACGTGATGGGAAAGTGAAAAAATCAACAACTCTTTCTCATACCACCACCATCTCCACAACCCGAAACCCCCCGCTCCGCCAACTTCACCCCCTGCTCCGCATTACTCCGCTCCGATGTCTCAACGTCGCGTCGCTACCATCAAAAGGACGAGGACTCCGAGCAGTGGCGCCAGAAGCTGCTCAACGCCACCGAATCCGAGGTCATCGCCCACTTCGGGTACGCAGACATTACCGAGTGGTACACGGTGCAGACAGAGGAGGACGAGCGGAAGGCCGAGGAGGCGAAGAAAGAGCGGCTCCGGCTGGAGCAACTGAAGAAGGACGAAGACGCGCGGCTCCGCAAGGAGCAAGAGGATGCGAAGCGGAAAGCAGCGGAGGCCGACGACGAGGAGGATGAGGGTGAGTCGTCGGCGAAGGGAAAGGGAAAGGGCAAGGAAAAGGAAGTTGCGGGTGGAGAGAAGTCGGGGAAGAGACGCAGGGGCGGAACCGTCGGGGCCGAGGACGAGAGGGAGGCGAAAAGGGTGAAGGTCGACGAAAGCAGGGTGCGTCGCAGTCCGTCGGGACCGACAACTTACTAATTTTTTTCTAGTGCTCCAATTGCATCAAGAACGACGTTCCCGAGTGTGTCGTCGAGCCCCCCAAACGATCTTGCTCGTACTGCGTAGGTCGCAAAATCAAGTGCGACCGCGCCAGCGGGCCCGGCGGGGCCGGGTTCGACCCCGAACTCTTCCAGATCGGCGTCGACGCCCAAGAAGATTCGGCGGACTCCCTCAACGCCATCCTCGTATGCCAACGCCGCATAGAAAAGAACGCGGATATCCTTCGCGAGTCGTTGGAGGACCTCCGCGCGGACACCGCCAACACCAACGAACTCCTCAAGATCGCCATTCGACTGGCGTTCCCGGAGCAAGCGGAGTCCGAGCTCGCGGCGTACGAAGCGAGGGTCGCGAAGGACGTCGATGTGGTGAACGAAGCGCGCGATGCGGCTGCCGCTGCAGTCCGCAAGCGCAGAGAGGAGGAGAAGAGAAAAGCGGCAGAGACCAAGGCAGGGCGAGCGGAACGCGGGGCCGGCGGTGCCGCTGTAGCACCCGAGAAGAGGACCACCGGTGCCGTCGCGGCGCCGGAGAAGAAGATATGACC